>JZKD02S0501075.1:267782-284318 GCA_000966675.3 Picea glauca | reverse complement strand
AAGATGAAGTAAGATGGAGAGAATTTGCAGTTTCCTGCAAACAGTCCCATTTTCAAGTTTTCGGCCGAAATATTCTTTCGGTCGAAACCTAGTTTTTAACGGAATCCATTAAAAATAAATGTTTCGGCCGAAAAGTATTTCGGCTGAAATATTCTTACCACGGGAAAATAATTCATCCAAAAACATTGTACACAAATTTCAAGGGCACCGTTAAATTTGACGTGAAAATTTTCGGCCAAAAGAAACATTTGTTCGGCCGAAAAATTGCCGCTAGAAATTTTGGAGACCCGATTGTCACGAAAGTGTTACCCAAATTCATGATTTTACCCTAACCACAAATACACATTCATCTCCTTGCTTGGTGGACAACAAGCTAGATATGTAATCCATTGAGATGTATTCCCAAGACTTCTTGGGAATAGGAAGAGGGGTGTATAATCCTTTCTTTTTTATGGTTGGCTTGGCAATGGCACACGCAGTGCAAGATATGATATACTTGTTGATGTCTTGTCGAAGTTTTGGCCAATAAAAATGTTTCTAAAGAACGACCATAGTTTTCCCCATGCCAAAATGTCCTGCCACCCGACTGTAGTGGGCTTCCCAAATCAACTTTTCACACTCTCTTCTAGGAACACAGAGATGGCCCAGGTGGCATAAGAGTTTGTCCTGGATGTGAAAATTGGTGACACTTGTGCCTCTACCCAAGATCTGATAGGTGGTGGCAAAGTATGGATCTTGCTGATAAATTTGGGGCCACTTAGATGCTTCATGTACACAGGAATGGATCACAGTGATGAGTGAAGCCACAGGAGTCCGACTGAGGAACTTAGCGACACGATTAGAGATACCTATTTATACTTGATGTTGATATGGAACTGTTGCAGGTGGGTGGACCACTTATGATGGCAGTTGTTCTACAATTTCCCTTGTGTCTATATGAATTGTAGAGGCTTGTGATCTATGTGTATGATCGTCTCTTTTCCGAGAATGTAATGTTTCCATTAACGAAAGGCTTGTACATTGGAATACATTTCCTTGTCATAGGTGGGGTATTTCTGGACAATATCGGAGAGTATCTCACTATGGTATGCCATAGGATTCTTGTGCTGAGTGAGAACTGCACCCACAACATAGTCATATGCATCAGTCTCAATCTCGAATGGTTGTTGCAAATCGAGCAAGGAGAGTACTAGAGTTGAGCACAAGAGATGCTTTAGATCATCGAATTCTCATTTTTTCTCCTTCCCCCACACTAACTTGGTCGTACCATATCCCTTGGTGACATGGATGAGGGCCCATTCAATATGGGTGAATCCCAACACAAACCATCGGTAGGAGTTGGCTAGTCCCAAGAAGATCTGAAGCTCGATCAGTGTGGTCGGGACTGGCCAGTCATGGATGACTTGGATCTTAGTTGGATTAACATGTACCCCATGCTAATCAGCAATGTAACCCAAGTATTGGACCATGTTCATGCCAAAAGATCATTTTCCAAGTTGGAATATAGATTGTGTTGTCGCAGAGTGCTCAAAACCTATTGAATATGCCGCATGTTCTCCTCCCACGTTCTACTGAAGATGAAGATGTCATCCAAATATACCACCACAAAAGAGTTGGTGAAGGGTCTCAGTACATCATCCATCATCCTTATGAAAGTAGTTGGTGCATTTGTTAAGCCAAAGGGCATGACTAACCATTCAAGGAGACCTTCTTTAGATTTGAAGGTTTTCTTCCATACATCAGCTGGTTCGATGGGAACCTGGTGGTAGCCATACTTTAGGTCAATCTTGGTGAAGAAATTTTTCCCCTTGATTTGGTCAAAAAGGTCATCAATCCTGGGAATGGGGTATTGATTACTGACTGTGATTTTGTTTAAGGCTCTGTAATCAATGCAGAGTCACCAAGTCCCATACTTCTTCTGCACCAGTACAATTGGGCTTCTGCAAGGTGAGGAGCTAGGTCTAATGTTCCCCTTTTGAAGAATCTCTTGGATATGACGCCTGATTTCAGCATTTTCCATCAACGAGAAATGATACACTGGTTCATTAGGTAGAGCTGCATCGGGGGTCAGATCAATTGGATTCTTGACTTGGCAGTGTGTCGGTACCCCTGTAGGTGAGGAGAATATGTCTTTGTATTATTTCACGATCTCTTCCACTTGCTTCCACTGCAAAGAGAGTCTTTGTGTAGAGGCCATGGGTGTGGTGGCGACCTTCTGGTTACTATGAGAATGGATCACAAAGAAGATGAACTTCTCGGTCTATGAGATGACCCTACATTAATTAGCAGAGATTAAAGAAATAGTAGTAGGCGACGCTACCTATGGTATCCTGTACAATTGTCTACCCAAAGTAATAATAACACTATGGGGTCTAGACTCATACACAAAAGGATGGTTCCATAAATATGGTTTTCCTAAAAGAACATCACAAACTTCTAGGGAAGAAATATCACACAGTACCTCATCTTTGAAAGGCTTGATGTTGTAGGGCAGACGACACTATTGGCTGACACAGAGATCTCTTCCTTGGTGAAGCCAGCCGATGGTGTAGGGTTGTGGGTGTGGTGTCATTGGCAGGTCTAATTGCTTGATAACCTCTGCTAAAATAAGGTTCTTCTTAATACTGTTATCGACAATGAAATGAAGTGGATCCCCCTTTACCCACATCTACAAGTGAAAGAGGCGTTCCCCTTCCTCTAGTTCTTCTAGTTCACTTGGATGGAATTTGGTGGTAGCGACAGTGGCACTGGGTTCAACATTGATAATCCACTTCCCTCCTTTAGGATTTGATTCAGAATCAGAATCGGCCTCTGACTCGAAAGCCTTCAGTTCGGCCATGAGGAATTGCTTGGAGCGACATTCTTCGGTGTTTTTCCATGGATTTTATGGTACTCACACCATTTTCTCATGTCCTTATTTGTATTCTCATTGCCCTTCTTGTGTTGCGGCTTGGACTAGTTATCATGAGGGCGGCCATATTGACTTGGTCCCTTTCTGTGTTGTTTGGGGATTCCTTTTCCAAACTCTCACCTTTTCTTCTTAAATTTTCTCTCAATCTTAACAGTGTATCTATAAGTCGTTCCCAATGAGGCAATGTCCAAAAAATCCATTTATGTTTGAATGTATCTATGCAAACAATCATAGTATTTGAGAACCAAATGATGCTCAGAGTATTTAATACCTAATTTGGTGCATAGGGTATGGAAATTATTGGTGAAATATGGTACTGTCTGGTCCCTTTCTTGACGTAGGGTAGTCCATCTAGTGTATTGGTCCTCATAGCTTCCAACAGGGTAGTATTGTTCTTTGATGGTGCCCCGGAAGGAATCCCATGTAGGGGCCACCACAAACATTGCAAATTCCTCCATGGCCCTTTGTTTAGAGTAAGTATCCCACCAGTCTTTAACATGGGGAACGACCTTGAGGAGTGCAAAAGTGATATTTTCCCTATGGGAAAAATTGTGGACTGAAAAATACCCTTTGAGCAGATTCAACCTTTTATCTACAGCATCTGCATCTATTAGTCCCTCAAATAATGGAATATCAAAATTTACTTGTACCTTCAAGGGGGTTGCATCATCGCTTGATGAATATGCTTCGCCTGTGGGCAGTCATCAAAGGATCTGTGCGAAGTTGTACATCATTTCGTTCCTTTGTCTCGTGAGGGATTCCTCAAGCAACATTTTAATAGGATATCCTACTCCATCATCTTTCTTTTCATCCCCCATGGGTTGTTTTCAAGCTCGGTGCGACCGATCTTGTAATGGATCGATTGGTTCGAGTCCCAACTTCTTGTACCCAGATCTTGTTGAGGACATGCATGAAGAAAAATAAATGAAGAGAAAATTGCTCTAATACCATTGATCTTGATTTAGGAGTGGAACAAACTAATTAATAGACTGAATAAAATAAACACGGAGATATGAAGAATAACACAAATATCCAGTGAACAATATCTTCTATTGAATAATTTAATAGGCTTAAACTGTAAAACTGTAGAACAGAAACACTTACTCGAATGGTGGTAGTTATCTTTGAGAAGAGATATGTTGTTACGCGTATCTGTCTGAGCATAATGGATTGCAATGAGGCTCCAAATTCCTTTTTGATATTACTCATGAATTCCAAAACCCGAGACATCCAAATACCTAACCCTAGAAGGTGAAATGCCAAAAGTCATGTGGGCCCCTATGGGTAAGTTGGTACCTTCATTTTAGGCATGTGATAGTCCGTTGGAAAATTATTTCAGAGAGCTACACATTCCACCATCAAACTCTGACTTTGTCTACCCTTTGACAGTGGCAAACCAAAAAATCAACGTCTAGGGCCCCAAAATGGCCTTAGAAGTGCAGCAAGATGTGCTCACATGAAAACATGCAAAATAAGCCAGTTGGATTAGGCAATAGACCACCAATATCCACCTAGAGGATGTGTGGGGCTTCAAACAACCCCAAAAGTGTAGAACCCACAATTACAAAGGAGTGCAGAAGAACGTGTTGAACAAAAACAAATAAGAGGAGCCAGTTGGAATAGGTGGGTGGCCACCAATATCCACCTGGATCACATGGTCACCCACTTTAAACTCTTTGTGATTTCTTCCTTTATTTTCATAACTCTTCTACATGTCTTGGGAAGCGTTTAAATTATGTTTATTTTCACCATTTGTTCGTTCATTTCCATAAGTAATTATGGTCCAACAACTTCTCTATCGGTTGGGTTTTCCTAGCTCACTGTTGTGTTGCACTTTATTCCATAATGTGCCTCATATGGGCTCATCTTTAGAGATTCTTGATACCCATTGTTATAATCAAACTCTACCAAACGCAAATAATCCTCCCATTTGGATGATTTATCCATCACATACATCCTTAGCATTTCCTTTATCACCTGACTCACCCTTTTTGTTTGCCCATCTATCTTTGAATGATAAGCAGTTCTAAAATTAGGATTTGTTCCAAAACCCTTGAATACTCCCTTCCATAAATTTGATGTAAATTTGAGATCTTTGTCAGATACAATTGTCTTAGGAACACCATGTAGCCTATCAATTTCTCTCATATAAATATCAACAATGTTATCTTCCTTGTGAGTGAGCTTCACTAGAATAAAATGGGGATATTTAGTAATCTTATCCACCACTACCATGTTAGAATCGTGTTGCTTATTTTTTCGGGGTAGCTTAGTGATGAAATCCATCATTACAACTTTCCATTTCCACTAGGGAATGGGTAATGGTTGTAGCAACCCAACTAGGTGTCTATGCTCAATCTTGACCTTTTGGAATTCCAAACACCTAGAAATAAAATCAGCCACTTCTTTCTTCATACCTAACCAATAATATTGGCTCTTGATATCTATAATAGTCTTCAGGTAACTTGGATGTCCAACATAAGGAACATTATTCATTTCTTTTAATATCATAATTTTCAATTCTTGAGAATTTGGCACATAAATGTTTCCCATATATATGATAATTTCATCATTTTTTAGCTTATAGTTTTCCATTTTCTGTTGCAAATCACCTTGCTGAAAATTTTCCTTTATCTCCATATACTATTGATATGATTTTGTATCCTCTATAAAAAAAAAATTCAAACCGGTTTGGTACATGCTAATGGTTGTAGTATGCATCTCATGCACTCTCCTACTGAGTGCATCAACCACCTTTTTCTCCTTACCCTTGATATGATTTATATCAAAATCATATTCATTGAGGAATTTGAACCATATGCTCTACCTGGAATTTAAATTTGGTTGTCCAAATAAATATTTCATACCACTATGGTCTGTCCTCAACTTGAATATTTTCCCCATGAGGTAGTGCCTCCTCATTTTCAAGGCATGCACTATGGATGCCAATTCCAAATCATGAGTAGCATAGTGTCTTTCATGCTCCTTTAATTTTCATGATTCGTAGCACACCACATTTCCATTCTCACTAAGAAATCCACCAATTACTTCTTTACATGCATCTGGGCATACAATGTAGTCTTCATTTGGAACAATATTCCTCAATATCGGAGAAACACTCAAAAAATACTTCAATTGTTGGAAACTTGTTTCACAATGTGATGTCCACTCAAACTTCACACCCTTCTTTTGCAAGGAAGTGATTGGGAGTGCAATCTTTGAGAATCCTACAATAAATCTTATGTAGTAACCTACAAGTCCCATGAATGATCTCACCTCAGATACATTCCTTGGTGTCGGCCACCCTTCAATGGATTTTATCTTCTCCAGGTCCACTGTTATCCCTTCCTCTGAAATAATATGCCCCAAGTAACATATATGTCGCTGGTAGAATGAACACTTGGTCAACTTTTCAAATAGTTGATATTCTATCAATACTTGTAGCACCATCCTCAAGTGTTTCTCATGTTCTTATTTATATTTTGATTAAATAAATATGTCATTCAAAAACACAATGACAAACTTATGCAAGTATTCTATGAAAATGGCATTCATTAAACACATGAAGAAAATTGTCGCATTTGATAACCCAAATGGCACCATTGTGAACTCATAATGTCCATACCTTGTTATGAAGGAAATATTGCTAATGTCTTCTTCCTCAATTCTTACCTAGTGATAAACTGACCTGAGATCAATCTTAGAGAATACCTTATCATATTTCAACTGGTCAAAAAGATCATCAATACGTGGAAAAGGATACTTGTTCTTCATAGTTACCTTATTGAACTGCCTGAAGTCAATGTAAATCCTGAAGGTTCCATCCTTTTTCTTTACAAATAATACCGGGGCACCCCAAGGTGACACACTTGGGCGTATATACCCCTTCTTTATAAGTTCCTCCAATTGCATTTGCAACTCCTTCAAATCTGGTGTACTCATCCTATAAGGAGTCTTAGATACTCAAGCTTGTCCAGGTATCAGGTTTATGGAGAAATCAATATCTCTCTTGGGTGGCAGCCCTGATATTTCTTTAAATACATATTTATACTCTTTTAGGACTACATAATCTTCAATACTTGGTACTTTATTCTTAGGTGCCTCCTCCATATGTGTTGCAAATACCTAACATCCTTTCTTGAATTTTTTCTTTAGTTGCAAGGCTGAAAATTATCCAACGGTTACTTCTCTTGGAATATCCTGAACTCTCGTCAGATTCCCTTCTTCATCCAAGCAAGTAAAATCCTTATTATAACATTCTAGAACAACATGATGTTGGTCCAACTAATCCATACCGATTTGGAAGTCATATGATCCCAAAGGTATGATATTCAAATCTTCCCTTGTGATTAATCCATTCATGTCCATTGGGCATGCCTTAACCATCTCATTAATCTTCCTTTTAGCTCATGTTACTAGTTGCACCATGCAAGGTTTACCAAGCTTTCTTCTTGGCAAATGAAATCTTTCCACCATCTTAGGATCTAGATAACTATGACTATATCTTGAATCAATCCAAATAGCAATGGGTTGGTTGTTGATATTACCTTCCACTTCAAACATATGTGACTAAAACTTAGTTTTCCTGTTATCGAAAGCTACATAGATCCTAGGTACATTTATGCCCATGTCCTCTACTGTTTCATCTTGCTGTAAATTCTGAAAAATCCTCACTTTCTCACCTTTGTGAGGGAAATCTATGTACATATGATCTCCCCCACAACATCAACATTGACTAGGTGGTTTCCTGGTATTTTCCCCATTGTCTCATTCATATTGGGTTTCTTAGGATATGGTTTTCCTTGATAATTATTTTGTAAGAATGATGGCTTTGTCTCCTTCCTCCTATGTTCCATGTTTCTCTTCTTATAGTCTTCCCATGCCTTTTGGAAAGTTGGTATTCATCTATGTTGATCATAAAGAAATTTATCTCTCGTTATGGTTTCCTCTAGTATCTTGGGATCATCATACTATATCTTGTCACTGGTAAATGATGGCATCCCACTCAGGTACCTATGAATCCTAACTTGTTCATCCTTAATGAAAGAAACATATTTCAGTATCTCTAAGAACCTCCTTTCATAATCATCCATGGCCATACTCCCAAGATTAAGTTCAAAGAACTCCTTCATCTTCTTATCATAGTATTATTTGGTTAAGTACTTCTTTTGAAAATACCTTTTGAATTCTCTCCAAGAAACCTTTTTTTCCCATCAATGTGTTGCAATTGCACAAACTGATCCCACCACATTGATGTTTTTCCTTTGAGTTGATATATGGAAATTATTCCTTCTTCTTGTGAAGAGTAATTATGCAACTGAAAACACTTTATCATTCCCAACAACCAGGTCTCAGCATCCTCATCCTTCTTGTGTTCACCATCAAATGTAGGTGGCTTGATTTTATTCATTTATCCCTGTAGCTCATCCACCCCAGACATCTTCTTATGCTTCCTAATAGAGGATGGAATTGAACTACTATATGTTCTCCTAGTTGAATTCCTTAGGGAGTGATGATGATGCATACCAACACTTTTGGTTCTTCTCCTCTCATCATGAGAATGGCGACTCCCTAATTTTCTTGACTCGGTCTCCCTATCCATTTTCTTCTCTATTCTTTCCAAGATCTACATTAACTTGATGTTAAATTATTCTTTCTTCTACTTGGCTTTCATAAGATTCTCATTATCATCTTTATAAATTTGGACATCCTTTTGCAACTTTTTATGGTATCTTCCAATCTCATGCTCTCTTCCTTTCTGTCTTCTCCATGCCCATCGGATTCTGTTACTACAACATTCGCGCCCATACCAAATATTATGCATTCAAGTTCATAATTGTAAGTTCCTTGAGAACCATCCATGTCTTGGTTTACTGATATTCCTGTTGAATTATTCTTACGTCGAGTTATGTTATTGGTTCTCCAAAATGTGTTTTCAACAAGATTTTTAAGGCTACAAGAATTTAACAAATCCATCATTTTATACAACATTTTGTTCTTCAGAATTTTATCAGAAATAATTTATTTCTAATTTCTTGTGAATTCTTAATATATTATATATATATACATTCTTAAGGGAATATATGGACGTTGTTGTCCATGAATACACATGACTATTTCTTGTGACCCCCTTCAAAATCTTTGAGTAGGAAGACTATTAATGGCATGAAAGGGAAGATAATTTTGTTATCTCAAGCATCCTAGCTTCGATGCTCAACCATCATCCTATTATCTTTGAATTAGATATTGACCGTTAAAATATTTCACCACGGGTCTAAGGTATTCATTTCTTCCCTTAAAAATTTTGCAGCCTCCAAAATACACTATCGCGTTCCACCAACCTTAACTTGCTCCCATACTTAGAATATTTTCTCAAGTTTATCGTAGTTTCATGAGTCCATTTCATTCATGTTATAACTTTTTCCTCCTCCAAAAGGTAATGTCGTGTTCCACTGTATTCATTATACAAGTTATTACTTAGTCATTTTCTCTGATATCTCACCGCGGGTTCATGGTCATTTTATTATGCTTCATCACCTCTGTGATATCCTTCACACCTACGAAGTCTTGACACTTCGTCAAATTTCAAAATCTCACCGCAAGTTTGGGTGATCTCATATTTCTTTTACTCTTAGAACTCCATCCACCTGTCCACCCGACCAAGCCTTAAGACTTACCTGATTTTCCAATTTTTACCACAGGTTTGCAGGTTCGCGAGGATACCATACCTATTTCCATACCCTCAATTCTCTCTGTGCTCCATGATATATTAACACTTAGACAAATTCGAAGATCTTACCATGGCTTCGTGGGTCTGATAGTTGGCCTGCCACATGGATCCACTTCACCTGCCAACTACCATCCCATACAATATGTACCTTCAACCATGGAAGTACACATATTTATTCTACCACATCAACAGACACATGGCCTCCATGTCAAGATGATGTCATTGTACAGGAAAATACCCAAAATTTTCAAATTTTGCTTGTTTTCGAAATTTCCAAAAATACCCAATATTACTTAATTTCAAAAATATTTCAATGGTCGTCGTTGAAATTCTATATCAACTTCATATGACCAATTGTTTCCCTATTAAATCCATCATCTTTCTCATCAAATCTCCATAATTTATCGATAGAATTTTGGGGCTTTTGCCCAATTCCGCTTATTTTTTTTATCGATCATGACCATTGAAGCTCTGCATATAGTTATATATGATCAATTATGGCCATGTGTACACCAATTTAATATTTCCAAATGAAATTTGACCCCACCTTCCTGTTTAATTTCTCTATAATTCCACTACCGAAACTAGAAATTTGCTCAATTTCATCCAATTTCACCTAGGCACACTGCGAACATAAAATTCGGCCTATTGCAGGATTGAATTATCCCAATTAAATATTTAAATTGGAGATTGTTATTTTCTAGGATTTATTCTTGCAAATTACCCATGAAATTTCTCAAATTTCACCGCAGTAATTTAATCAAACAAGTTGTAGACACATTCTTTCTGGCATTTATGTCAAACAATTTCTGTGCATAATCTGTGATTTCACTTCTACGTTCTGATAAATGGCCCACGTAGGCTCAATGTTGAAAATTGGGATCTCATACCACATTGTAGCATCCCCAGACTCTTTTGTTGGGAAATGCCACACAAAATTTTCTGAACTCTGATACAATTTAGGTAATTTATATACTTCTGCAAATTCTTAGATTAATGCAAGATAATACTCTAAAAATGCATAAACTCATGTAGAATAATAACCATGTACACATGCAACTTATATAGGGAAAACCCAAAATAGAAAACTTATAATTAAAACACAGTAAATTAAATGAGATCATAAGTGACACTTATCTGTTATAAAAGAACACCAATTGTGTGCAAGCATTTCATGCTCCTCCCATCCTTAAACCGTGTTTCTCATAAACTTTCAATAGTTGGTCACCCCCAAGCTTCGGTTAAACTCAACCTGGGTAAGTAAATATTAACCAGGATAAGGTCTCTCAGACAACATAAAAATCAGACTCAGGTGGAAACTCAAATTAATAGCCTACAATCTCTCATTCCCCTCATGTTTGTCCCACCCCAGGAAATGTGCCTCTTCTCTTCTCAACATTCCTTTGAATTCCCCACTTCCCTTTCAGGGATTCAGCAACATGTTAGATAGGAATTCTCAGAGCCCTTTAGTTGTAGCTTGGCACCTTGGGAATCAATTCTTAGTAATTCTCTTCCCTAGAGAGAATTATCTCAGGCCTGAAAACCTACTTCTTCAATGTCCTACGGGCCTGAAAAAACGCCTCTTCAATCCAATTCCAATGCTCTCCTTGGTACAGGTACAAGTACGGTAATGGTAGAATGAAAGTGTCAATGACAACAAGGAGGTGAGATCTCAATAATGATCCCCCCCCCCTATGGATGAATGAGCTAAAGTCCCAAAAACTTATGTGCATGTTCCCAACTTGACACTTGTCATGTTGGAAACTGCATGGGCCACACGTGGGTTCCCTCACATGGTGATGTGTTTCTTTATAGGGACTTAGAATAAAATGCATTATCCCCTACTTTAGAATTTAACTTTAGGGATATTGATCAAATGTTCCTTTTTTACTTAATCCTCCTTAGCTTAACACCTTTTCTAGACTCTTAGACCCCCCTTTTCCATTCTAGTGGTGTTTTTCATGGTTGTTCTACAGTAGTGATATGTTTTCATTAAAAATGAGTGTGATTACATTTACAAAAAATAGGCTCACTGGGCTTTCAGCTTTTGGATCACCATCCTAATAACCACATAGGCACTCTGGCCTCAAAATACATATATATAAAGGAAATCTAACCTCCAAGTATCCTGGGTCACCAGCATATATGTACAATTACATTATCTTTACAATGGTGTTCGGACTAGGCGTATTACAATTTTCCTCCCCTAGCCATGGTATAGGCTCCAAGACACATTTTTATTATACAAAACATACTAATCATACCAAAAACGCCCCACAAAGGACCAAAAATACTAATGGAATTAATAATCCCTTTGGAAGTTATATATCCCTAAAACAAGATATTTGTGGTGATTAAAATTTAAAGGACGTGTTCATGCCCATTGAGCTCAAGAACATTTATTTAGGGCCTAAGGCCATTTTTTCCTCACCTAACCATGGTAGGGGTCCTTAAACCCATTCATATTATACAAAACATATTAATAGTTCCCATATTCCCAATCAAACATCGTCTTCATGGCCATTGATAATGAGAAATATTTTTTAATGGAATGAGACCCTTACTTTTGTCTCTCAACTATGGTCGAGATCCTTATACCCATTATTATTGTGAAAATCATACCAATTTCTCCTATATTACTAATTAGAGTCCTTTTCTTCTCCATAACACATAATAATGCTTCATTTATGGAGTGACACGTAATTTTCCTCCCATTTCCATGGTTAGGGTCCACATACCCATAATTATGATGCAAACAATACTAATTTTGACGATATTCCTAGTCGTATTCATTTTTTTGTCAACGTTGAGAATGGGAAAGGTATTTTTATGGCTTGAGACCCTTATTTTCCTCCCCTAGCTCTATACAATCCCTAACTTCAATATGTGTTGTGAAAATAACTCCTAATGTAACCCTGTCCCACCTAGAGGCCATACACTGCTTGGAGAGAATTGGTGTGATAGTTATAGGCCTTACATATGGCCATTCATATCGAGAATATTGATTTTGTGCCTTAGGTCACTTTTTTCCACTCCTAGCCATGGTATAGGCCTCAATACCCATATTTATTGTCGAAAAAAAACTAATCACACCAAACATGCCCCACATAGGCCCAAAACATACTAATGGAACAAAATACCTTCGTTGAGGCTATAGATCCATTATAGAGTTTATGTGTGGTGGTTCAAGGAATTTTCATGGCCATTAAGCTCAAGAAACTTCATTTTCAACACAAGTCCCTTTTTTACCTCCCATGGCATGGTAGAGGACACTAACAAGCTAAGGATACCCATACCAAATCACAATGTTAAAATCCTACTAATGGATCCCATATTTGTAATCGATGGGTAGAAATTTCCCTCAAAGACCCTATGTGGTGATGTTATTTAGGTCTTAAACACTATTGATTAAGTTTTATAAGGTTATGGATGATTTTGGCTAAAGGTTGATAATATTAAGGTGAATGTTTTGGTAGGTTACAGGGTATTATATTTTATTAAAAGAATGTGAACATGTTATATAACATTTACACATTACTAACATGCGTAAATTTTCTAACACATGCATGCCCCTTTTAGATAAAACCAAAATGTCATAAGTAACAACTTCAATTTCTCCAAAAAAATACAAATTTTTCTATAGGTTAATATATATCTTTCACAACCCCGGATGGGGTGCCAGGTGGGAAGAATGGGCATGTGGAGGCGCCAAAGGAGGGGCCATTTATGGTGGCGCCTACCCCCAGCTACGGCCAGTTATTAATGCCTTCACCTCCGTCGGCCACCGGTTATTGATCGAGCCCCTCACGCGTGAGCAAGGGACGGCCAACCAGAGCATTAAGCTCTCACCGTTAATGCTGGAAACCATGGTTTATGTGATTATCATCTTCATCATACCTCCTAGAATGAATTTGGTAGAGAAGAGAAAAAACCACTGTGCAGGAGGCACCCTGGCACTCGCCCTCTCTCTCAGCATGCCCCGGGCAAGGGGAAGACCCCGTCGAGGTGCTGGCTGGTACGCAGCGGATGCACACAAGAAGCGGCACAAGAGGTTTGAAAGGGCTCTGCTCTTGGCCAAGACAAAGCACCAAGGTAAAGCCATAGTACCAAACTCGCCTCCTCGAACCTATGTAGAAGAGGACCTATCCTTAGAGCTCCCACTAGACTTCTCGGAGAGCCGGCTATTTATTGTCCTAGACAATTGAGACCCTCCGACGATCTTAGGACAAGCGACACCAACACCCATTTTGGGCGACTCTCGTACCCCCACCAACGCTCCGATTGTAGAATTTGATGCCTGCCCAGTGGAGGAGAAGTTGTCGGAACGCATAGCTGACCCACAGACACAGAGGACGACACCGGGCCACAAGGAAACGAAGGCTGAGGAGGAGTTGTCGGAACGTCCTGCTGACCCGTAGAAGCAGAGGACGATGCCGGGCTACAAGGAATCGGAAGCTGAAATGAATTCACCACCATCGCCACCATTCCTGCATCCAAAGCATCTGAATTTGGTTTTCGAAATGCGCAGCCTGGTGGAGGATCAAATTTTTAGAGCCATACGAGTCAGCCAGTGCCTAGACATGCTCTATGCAGCCTACTCCAAGGCCACGCAACAGCGCTAATGTCCCACCTGTGCACAGCCCTTGGTCATTCCTGCCAATGCCAGCACAGCTAACGAAGGAGGCGAGGATTTCGACGAATAGGTTCTGCTATTTCCTATGGTCTCCATTATCTTTTTTGTTATTGTTTATCAGAGCTGTCGCTCTTTAGTTACTAGCTTAGTTAGCTTCAGAATAGACTTTCCTCTAATGCTAAGGATGATGGACATGCACCCTGGTTTCCTTCGGGCAGGGTGGCGAAACATGAGGCTCAATTTTGCATGCTGCTGTGGACAGGCCAGCTGTCCTGGCTTCCTGTATAGGTAGGACAACTGGCACCTGTATGCCAAGTGTATTTCATTTTTGAACATCTAATATAACAGGTCTTACCCTTTTTTACTTAAAAAAAATAAAAAAATAGATATCTTTCACAAAAAAATTGTTATTACATCAGACAAGCTTTATCGTTTTTGTGTGATTGGAAGGAAAATGTTGTCTATTTCTTATTTCCAATCCATGTGAATTTTGAGTACATATGTAATTGATCTAAAAAGTATTCAAGGAGATTGAAACCTAGTGAAAAGGTCATTGAAGGAAGAGAAAAGACAAGGTTAGTTATGGAGAAAAGTAGGCTTCTAGTAGAGGAAAATCCAAATTCTATCACAATATATGTTGCGATTGTTTTCACTTCATTAACAAAATAATAATGGAATACTTTAGTAGAGGTTAATCCCATTTCGTCATATATTAAACCTATAACAGTTTTTTTATCGATAAAATTTGTTTTTAGTGAGAAGACAGAGAATTTTTGTTGGAGATAATTATAACAAAGATGAAATTAGAGAAGAGATGAGTGCAAATCCTTTGAATAAGGAAATTCCAATGGTGCAAAATCTTGCCATATATTTAGACATTGTAACACTTTGATGTTGGGTTGATGATTTTTTTTCTAATTATTAGGAGATGGTTTTTTCGATTCACCATCCTCTTCTTGATGGATTTTACTAATGATTGACTATGTTAGACCAATACAACAGCGTGGTTTCTTAATTTGTGATGATTTCTAATTATTTTCTTATTGATCACACTCATTGTATTGGTATTGGTTATGTAAAAATTGTGATCCTTGATGATGATTTAGCATGATTAGTCCTTGGGATGATGTGGTTGATATTGTATTTATTTGTTGAGTAACATGCATACTGATGTATTTTATGTTATGATGCTATTGATTTATGATGATAATGTTCCATATTTATTGTTTTCTTAGGATTGACTAATATATTTCAATATGAGTCATTAATGGAAATATGGGGAAATTCACTCAAGGGAAGGCCATGAGTCTCAATGAGTATGACCATAACATCCTAGATCTTAGGAAGCCATGGGGAGGGCAACAACTTGGGAAAATTACCTCTAAATATAACTTGGGTAAAAAGGGAAAAACAAAGGGGTTGAAACTTGCCTTTACATTGCTTTTAACACTTGTAAATTATCTCGCAAGATGAAATTTTACTTTGCATGACAAGGACGAGGCTAACATCCAAATCTTGGGAAGATGTTATAATGAGAATGATTAGAAAATAAATTTTTTTCCCATTGATGGGTTAGGAAATCTCATGAGTAATTATTATGATAATTACCATTGTTGTATTAGAAATTATGATTAATATTTTTTACTTTGAGTAGATTATTGGTTCGTCTAAATTGGCTTGAGTGTACTATGTGGCTAGGAGTGTCAACTAGAGGTACTTATGATTATATGTTTCCTATCTCCCTGTACTATTGTTTTGGGACCATTATAGGATGTTATTTCTAAGTGTCATTGTTATCAATGACGGCTAAAGGTGGAGATGAATTATTTGTAGAGAAGGATTCCACTATTGAGTGAAATCCACTACTTTTAGTGATTTCACCAAAGAATCCCAATATACCAATGTGCTAAGGAGTGTAGAATGAAAATAAAAATAATGTTTTATTTACTAATTGAATAACTTAGTGTCAACTAACTTAGTATTGTATACAATCTGTGTTTCTTAATTCATAATATGTGTTTCTTAACACGAATACCATCCAATTCAATGTGGAATAATGCATACCACTTATGACATTCAATGTGACATAACACATACCACTTATGACATTCAATCTGACACAACCATGATTTTCTCAAATTTTCTCCTAGTTTCTATAAAAATGCTACAAACCCAAATCTCACAATCATAGAGAACCAATGGGGTGATGAGTGTATATAATAATAACTTATTTTCATTGCAAAACCAAAATTTTGTATCTTT
>JZKD02S0501075.1:253739-267174 GCA_000966675.3 Picea glauca | reverse complement strand
TTTTTACGTATCTCCAATTATTTCTTTTAAATAATGTTTTATACTCTTTTATTTTGAAATCCTTTAAATATTCATTTGTCATTTAATACTTTTACAAGCAATCTTGGAATCCTTATCATAAGGATTGGTCAAGAATATCATATTTTTGAAACAAGTACCAAGAGAGTATTTACTTATTTCAATTCAAAACCTTCATAGAAAAGTCATGATACAAGTCCTCAATATTGTTATCCTTTCGGAAAAGATCAGCGTTGTGTGTATCATTTATAAAAAAAAAAAGGACGGTTATCATTGTTAAGGTCATGTTCATCAAGATTCTTATGTAAGTATATATTTAGATTCAAGACTAAGGATCTATGATATTATTTAATATCATAGTTTTCTAAAACACAAATTGCAACTTATATTTAGATTCAAGACTAAGGATCTATCATATTATTTCATATCATAGTTTTTTAAAACACAAATTGCAACAATGTTGTTGATTAATGAGTTGGATGATAACATAGTTAACTAAATGGTTACCAAGATCTTATGGAATTCATTCTATTGGAAATAATTCTAAAGGGTTAATTCAACCAACTATCATTGTTTTTTTTTTGGTATTTGGTTAGTTTCATGTCAATAAGTGCTTCTTAATTTGAATTTCTTTAGATTATATGAATTATATTACACCAAGTTTAATATGGCATATGGATGTCATCCATGAATGTGGGGAAGCACCCCTTAGGTTTTCTTATGAAAGATCATTCAGTTGGAAGCTAAGATACTACAAGTAGGTGGTCAACTATAATATAGAAGATCAAAAGTATCCCTTATTCCTTATTGGTGCAAAGAATCAAATCAATATTGTTAAAATACGAACCAACTACCATCAGCTACATAGTGAAACTGAGCATTAGACAATTCCCAAAACATCATGGGACACAATAATATGGCATATTTGTGACACTAAGAGTGTTGAAGATGAAAAGAGATTTCTCCTAGATTTCCTTGCATATAACCAAATTAGATCACAATTTCAAAATATTTGTCACGATATTAACCATCCATTGTTCTACATTAGTTGATCAACATTAGTGTATATATATCCATCCCTAGTCTTATACTGTTTTCCTCTTATGTTTCTTGTATATTCTATACTTAACCAATTTTGCCTTTAAAATGAGGGTTTTGGATCAAGCTACCATCAATTCCACGGGACCACAAACCCACAGACCTGCAAGTCTATACTTAGTACATTTTCTTACTTGATCCCGACACTTAGCCATTTTTATTTGTTGCAATAGTCCCATTGTAGGATACCAATACATTGTGCATCCCACAAATACCCATGTCCCACAACCTGCGAACCCACAACACTCAAAACAAACCCTTTTATGTATGCATCATGCATAATGCAGCAGTTATGTTTTTCATACTTAGCCTATTTTCTTGAATGAGGATGCATGACACCCCTTCATTTCATTTCCTTTTTCCCTAGTCATGCATCTTGCAATCCCGCGTCCTCGATAATGACTAGCTCACTTCCACAACTTGAAAAAACAATTTTTCTTATACTTAGATTATTTCATCAATGTGGATGTGAGAGTCCCTATTACAACTCTTTCCGTTCTCCATATCCGCAATTCTACATCCTACAATTCGACATTCATCATATTTCACTTTCCATTCCTTATTTTACACCTCCATACTTAACCATTTTTCATGTTTCTTGACATCACATCACCATTCCCAATGGAATTTACTTCCCCACCACCACATCAGCCACCACTTGTTTGAATCTAATACAATTATTAAGTGGCATGAGCTTTTCAATAAATTCAAAATTGGATCGTGAAACCTAACAACTTTGAAATAAGAGCTACAACAGTTTGTAATCAAGGAAATATGTGGTAAAATAAATAGAGAATTAAACACCATGTTGCAAAAATATTATATCGATAGGAGTGCCACATTGGTTGGGTGTGTACTTGAGGTAGAAAAATTCAAAGAACTAGTACTTTGGTGTGTCGATAGGTTTCACACAAAGAGAAGAATAATTCAAATACAAGGGAAGTCCCCAATTTCTTTGTCCCCTTCAGTATTCGGGAGGATTCTTCAACTTCCATACCCCAATATGATTTTCAGGAAGGCAAAGGTAGAATATTTTCTCACATAACACACAGAAGGAGTAGATATTTTCAAAGTTTATCTCAACATCTCAAGAATCAACATCAATTGCACTCAGGTCGAGGTAAGTTCTCTGAAATATCCATATAAAGAGTTTGTCTGGATTTTCATGTAACGACCCCATCGTTACGACTACAAGCGACGCAAGCAAGTGCAATTTTTTTTTTGTTTGAAGGAGGAAGACAACAATGACAACAGTTAAACAACACAACTTGATGACAAACACATCACATGCAAATCTATTAATAGAAAACAACAACTCATCACACTAGCACATCATGCAACTAGAAGAAACATTCGATAATCAATAGACAGATAAAAACGACTACCCGCCTGACACAAGCAAGACAACGCCTACAATATAAAGGAAAACATCAAAAACCCGACACAATGGCTGCGACGACCAGGAACTAGAAACCTCTATGTCGTGCAAAACCCAATGCCTTAAGGCGTTACAAAACCAAGTCCCAACAACCATTACAACAAACAAACACCCAAATCGGGAAGCACAGACTCCGACTAGGTTATCATTCGCCTATATCCATCAGGGCATGCAATGATCCCCTCATTAGGAATCATGCCGTCACAAGGCGATAGGCGTGACAACAACCCTAGCGCAACATAACATATATAGACCAATAACCCAATAAATATCCAACGCGTTAGGAGACCGAATTAACTGACAAAAATACATGAAGACTATACCCTTCATATAGTTGAACAAAGTGACTATAAAGAACAAGTATCCTTTGCCAAGGATCGATGATATCTTTTATCAGTTGAAGGATGCAAAGATATTTCCAAAGATAGATCTCAGGTCACGATGTCATTAGGTAAGGATTAAAGAGGAAGATGTTAGCAAGGCCACCTTCGGGACAAGTTATGGTCATTACAAGTTCATAGTGGTGCCATTTGGGTTATCAAATGCACCAATTGTTTTTATGTGCTTAATGAATGGTGTTTTTCGGGAATATTTAGACAAGTTTGTCATTGTTTTTCTGGATGACATTCTTGTATATTCCAAGATAGAAGAAGAGCATGAGCATAATCTAAGGATGGTGTTGCAAGTTCTAAGAGAGTGTCATTTGTATGAAAAATTGAGCAAGTGCTCCTTTAGTGATCACTACTTGGGGCATATCATTTCAAAGGATGGGATAGTAGTGGACCCTGAAAAATATAGAAGCCATTAAAGGGTGGAAAACACCTAAGAATGTGACAGAAGCCATATCCTTCATGGGTCTAGATGGCTACTACAGAAGGTTCATTGCAGGGTTTTCAAGAATAGTTCATCCCATCACTTCCTTGAAAAGGAAGGGGAAGAAGTTTCAATGGACAAAATATTGTGAAAAGAGTTTCCATCAATTGAAGCCGTTGTTAACCAGTGCTCAAATTCTGAAGATTGCAGATCCGAATGAATATTTCATGGTTTTAAAAAATGTGTGCAAATAAGGACTTGGTGGATTCCTTAGCCAAAATGGGCTTGTGATATGTTTCGAGTCCAAAAAATTGAAAGAGAATGAAAATATCTATGACACTCATGATTTGGAATTGGCAGCCATAGTGCACGCTTTGAATAAGTGGAGGAACTACCTCATGGGAAGGATATTTTAGCTTAGGACAGACCATAACGGTCTAAAAGATTTGTTTGATCGACCTACTTTGAATGCTAGGCAGAGTAGATGGTTGGAATTCCTCTATGAGTATGAGTTTGATATCAAGCACATCAAAGGAAAGGAAAAAAAAGTGGTTGACACACTCAGTGGGAGAGTGCATGAACTGCATGCTACAACCATTAGCATGTATCATACGGATCTTAAAGGAAGAATTTTTGAAGTGGCAAAAGAAGATTTATAGTACACAAAATTGGTAAGAACATTAGAGCAAGGTAAAATGCAGCAGAAAACTAAAGATTATGAATTGGGAATTGATGGAATTATCTTGTACAAAGGCATAGTTTATGTACCAGATTCTCCGGAATTGAGGAGTGCAATTTTAAAAGAGATGCATAATGTGCCTTATGCATGACGCCCAGGATTTCAGAAAATAGTTTCGGTAAGTCAAGAGCCAATATTATTGGTCTGTCATGAAGAGGGATATTGTTGAATACATAGCTAAATGCTTTCACTATCAAAGGGTCAAGATTGAGGATAGACACCCAGCTGGGTTATTACACCCATTACCCATCCCTGAGTGGAAATGGGAAGTTGTGACAATGGATTTCATCACAGGATTTCCCAGAACAAGCAAGCAGCATGATGCAATCATGGTAGTAGTGGACAAGCTTACTAAAGCTTCCCATTTCATTCCTATGAAGAATACTCATAAGGGAACTAACGTTGTTGATATTTATATGAGGGAAGTAGCATGCTTGCATGGCATTCCCAAGACAATTGTGTCTGACATAGACCCAAATTTTACATCAAAGTTCTGGAAGGGGTTATTCAAAGGGTTCAGAACAAATATGAACTTCAACATTGCTTATCATCCTGAGTCTGATGGGCAGACAGAGAGGGTGAACCATATAATAAAGGATATGCTAAGGATGTATGTGATGGACAAACCATCTAAATGGGAAGATTATTTACATTGGGTATAATTTTCCTACAACAATGGGTATCAAGCATCATTAAAGATGAGCCTGTTTGAAGCACCTTATGGCAGAAATCGCAACACCCCAGTAAGTTGGGACAACCCAACTGATAGGGCAGTGGTTGGGTGACAGTTGCTCAAGGAAATGGAAGAACAAATGTTGAAGATTAAGTAGAATTTAAAGGTTGCCCAAGACAGGAAGAAAAGTTATGCTGATAAGAACAAAACTCACAGGGAATTCAAAGTAGGAGATCATGTATTCCTAAGAGTGAAGGCCAACAGAAGCTCCCTGAAGTTGGGAAATTGTTCAAACTTGGAAACCAGATATTGTGGGTCATTTGAAATCCTAGAGAGGATTGGTCCAATAGCTTATATGCTTGAATTTCCTGCGTGCATGTCTATACATAATGTATTTCATGTGTCATTAATTAAGAAATATGTACCTGATGCTAAACATGTTATTGACTGGAATGTGATTTAGGTGGAGCAGGAAAGCGTTTTTCAAGTGCATCCGGTGTGTATACTGGACCGGAAAAGAAAGAAGCTCTTGAATCGATCCATAGGGCTTGTAAAGCTTCAATGGACCTAGTACAGTCCTAAGAATGCAACATGGGAGCATGAAGATGCTATGCGAGGAGAATACCCGCATGTTTTAGAAGATTTTGAAAGTCTTGTTTATATTATGTAAATAAGTTTCACTAAGGACAGTGCAAAAATAAGGGGAGGGGATTATAATACCCCAAGGCCAAGCCCCTGTGAAATGTAATGATGTTTGTAGGCTAGTGAGCCAAGAAATTATAATTTGGTATGCTTATATGTTTATTAGGTTGAAGATCCTAGATGCTAAGGTAAGTGGGCCTAATTTTTGTATATGTAATTATGCAAATTATTAATAAAAATGCATCGTTGCATGTAAACCAACCACGAAGAAAGAGTTACGGGGGACTAATATCCAATGGGTAGGGAAAGGAATGGGGTTGAAAGGCTAGGAAAGAGGGGCTAAGATTGATGTCATAACCAAAGGGAATATTATAATGTATTCTTGAAAAGAACTAGAGTTGGGAAAATAAACCCAGTTATCCTAAGTTCCTTTGAGGAGAGGAACAAACTCCAAGTGGAGAGGATCGTACTCCTCGAGAGACAACTGTCGCCCATGATGCATGCAGACTTATGTGGGAAGTTTCACCTTTGTTGGGGTTCACTAACCATTATGGCCAGTTTCCTAGGGCGGGGGTGGGGGGGTGCTCACCATTTTCCTTGCTCGCTCTCTACATTATGACCAATCTTGCCATTTAGCTTCCCACGATTTCATCCTCAGCATGTTGACCATCCCTTGTGTCGTTCACACACACACACTGAACAAGTACATAGCTAGAGTATTTTTCGTCGTGGTGAACCTATGTAAATTGTTGAGTCATTCCCTTTCCTTACCCGATTTTTTGTGGTTGTGGATTAAGGAAGCAGGTTTTCAGACCTATGAGAACCTCTCTCCAAGTGACAGAATTTGTTGGGAAGTGATTTCTCCTGGAGGGAGTTCAGTACCAACTATGGAGATATGAGAATTCTTGATCCAGGAAGTGGAGCAGTCGATGGACTATGGAACAATGAAGGTGCATATTCCCAGAGTGGGACAGGCATGTGGGGAATGAGAGTTCATGAGAAGTGGGCGTAACTAGGCTCATTGGAGAGAATCCTTCCAGTTGCACAGTGCATTTTCTCATAGCCTCAGCCTAGGTCTAGGATTCATTTTCCCTGGGTGAAGTTTAGTCCTATCTCGGGGGTGACCCACTGCTGAGCATGATGAGCAGCGTGGTCTAAGGCTGGGAGGTTCGTGGAAGGTCTGGACACAGTTGGTGGTCATCTATTGAAATATAAGTACCAAATTTTTGTTGATTGTATATTGTGTAATTGTACATGTGTTATAATTGATGAGTAATACCTAGATATATTGTATATGTTGTATGTGCAGGCTTATAGTTATTTCCACATTGATCTTTGTATGGTTAGAATATGTCCTCTGTATCCATATGTTGTTTGTATGTTTTAATGATTATTTCCGCAAAGTTATTCAGTGGCTTGGTCTGGCATGTTGGTTTAAGGCCTGGAATGATCAAAAATTGGTATTAGAGTTAGTTGGAAAAGATAAGGTTGTTTGGGTAGTGTTACCTGGTAGAGGTCGATGGTCGGGGATGCCACAAATTGGTATCATAGGTAGTTGGAAAATATAAGGTTGTTTGGGTAGCGTTTCTCGGCAAAGGTCGATGGTCGCAACTGCTACAACATACTTTGGATTGTACTTATTAAGGTAATTT
This sequence comes from Picea glauca, assembly GCA_000966675.3. Taxonomy (NCBI): domain Eukaryota; kingdom Viridiplantae; phylum Streptophyta; class Pinopsida; order Pinales; family Pinaceae; genus Picea; species Picea glauca. Next base: position 260,101 of record JZKD02S0501075.1, on the reverse strand, counting down.
AAGTAATCAAAAATCTTAGAAATTCCCCTTAACACGATTTCTCCAACTTTTCATGGTAATGGGATAAATTTCCTCTTTCTTTTCCCATGAAAAAAATGTTGCCAAAATATACATTGTCTAGCAACTTCACTGATGAACATTTTTCCTGAAATGTACCAAGGAATAAAGAAAGGACTTTAACAAGAACCAGAAAATCTAATTACATCATCATCTTATATCTCAAGAAATGTGACAAAAGAAAGGATACACTATGGTGGGGATTTAGGTATGGAAAGGTTAATAGGGTGAACTTGTGAGTCTTCCAACCCTCAAACCCACCATAAAACAAAAATATGGCTGAGTATTGTTCAAAGAAAAGAATAAAAGAAAATAAATGGTTAAGTGTTGTAATCGGTCGAACTCATAAGAGGTGAATTATTCAAGACAAGGGACCCACGAGCCTATGGTGGAGAAAATCAAAATGTTTTAAGTATAGGACTCAAAATGAGGATCGCGGAGAAAATAAAAGTTCGTTTTGGTGACGACGGAGAAATGAGCAGATAAGAAATGAAAACATCAACCCGTGAATCCACCAACCCGTGAACTCGCGGTTCTGAAGAAATCTCTTGAAAAAGTGACTAATACATGGTTCATTGTGGATATAGTAGAGGACAACAAGTGCAATTTGTGTAACATGAAACTTTTAAAGAGTTATGAACCGAAAATGAACCAAAAAAGAATTGAGTAAAAGAAAAGTGAGAAAATGAAGAAAATCATATATACAAGTCAATAATAATATGTTATCATGGTTTTTGTTAATTTTAATATGAAATGGTATTTATTCTAATTAAAGATATAGAAATTGAATGCATTTACTTTTTAGAGGAAGATTTTTAAATTTTTATTTACTATGTATTTTAATTTATTTTATAAAAATAAAGATTATTCTAATTTGATATGTAAAGAAGTTTTATTATCACTTTTATTTATGTTTTCAAATAAATTTATAATTTGAAACTAATATCCAATTTTTCGGGGATGGGATGAAAAAGGAAAGTCACACGGTGCCCCTTATGTATTTTTCAATAGCCAATGGTGCATGGTGAGGTACATCTAATTAGTTTTGTGAGTGTGGTTGAGAAACATGAGGTTTTCATAGTTTCTCTAACCCATTCCATATACATAATGTGTAATGAATCCTTCATAGTATTGTCGTTGTGAGAAATTAGGGAAAGAATATATTTTTTTTTATTGTAAGCCAAGTTCATTGGTGAATGTTCAAGGTTTTTGGTTTCTAATATAGGTCGGGTTATCTTATCATCATTCTGGTCATGGTGACTCAGTATTGAAGTTCCTAGTTAGCTCTCTTCTACTTGTTTGAGTTCTTTTTAACCTACAAATGTTGATTCTCCTATATATTGGGATACATATGAGTTTGAATTGGGTTTTCCCCAATCGTTGGCTACACCTATGGTAGAATTTTTACATCTGGAGATATAATATTTCCCTTTATTTGGATTTCCCCCATTATAATTGTAACCCCCCACCCCCAATATTACGTAGTGACTGGATACCATCTAAAATAATTGCTTACCACACAAATTTACACTTGAGTTTCTATATTGCCTCTAAAAATGGTGAGATTTAATAAGGTTATGATTAGGAATCTAATAAAAAAGCATCTAGTATGAAGCYTATATAAAAAAATMAAAATCCTACCTCTTAAARGAYTYCCCAATATATTACCAATTYCGAMGCCTATATAAAAAAATCAAAATCCTACCTCTTAAAGGACTCCCCAATATATTACCAATTTCGAGATAGATATTAATAAGGATTATAGGAACTTCCATTKTATATTACCYTCACAAATAAAGGAATAAATATCCCAAATGCAGGTTTCAATTATGGAGAAGAGAAAAAGGCTCTACAATGAACAAATTTAATTAGAATTAAGGAATGGATTCTAGACCTAGGTTTTTCTTAAACTAGAGAAATTAAGAGATTTAAGTTAACAAAACTATATTGTTTTAAAAAATCCTTCATCACTTAAATGGAGAAATAATTCATCCAAAGCCATCTTCCACAAACTATATTTATTGAAAAATAAATTTGAAGCAATGTTTAAATGTATCTTTGGCATTGATATTGTAATCTCGCAACCCTAGGCAAATGATAGTGACTAAATGCTAGATTATGAGTACTTTCCAAGTTCATGGGGTACACTCTCTAATCCGATCTGCATTGATGAAGATCTATTGCGTCATAATGAAGCTCAAAAGGTGCTTACTCAACTACATAATCTCCCATGACACCCAACCTAGTAAAATTATGTCTTATTTTATGTCCAACATGGGATTGTTGATCCATCTTATCGTTTATCTATTATATTATAGTTTGTTGTCAACACTATATAGGCTTTTATAGGCTCAATACAGAAAGTTAGAGGAACATATTTGATTCCTTTACAATGTACCTTTTTTCACTTGTTGTGATACTAGTTTCCCTAGTGGGAGGACATGTTTATAAAAAAAAATTATACAATATTAATATCAAATATACCTAGTTTAAAATAAAAAAAAATTATAATAAACTTTCATTTTAACATTGTACATGTTTATAAAAAAAAAATTATAATATTAAATATACTTAGTTTTAAAAAAAAAAGATTATAATAAAATTCAATTTTAACATTACAACTTACATTGTATCTTAAAATTATATAATTATTTTATAAATTAATTAATTTGCTAAGATTGAGATTCATGTTGTGTTAATAATAATAACAACAATAACAACAATAACAATATATTTTTAAGGTTATAGTCAAGTCACACATTATTGGGGTATGAAACACTCTTGTTTTTTCTATAAGGGATTTTATATTCACAATGATTTTACTACTAAAGTCTACGAAAGTATAAGTATCCTACCTTCTCTATTCCTCTGGATTTAAACTTGTGGTCTTCAAAAAGAAAACACATACTCTTAAATATTATGTCTATCCTTATATAAATTTTGCTATTAAATAATTTATATAAAAATTGTATATATTTATATTTAATTCTTAAAAGTTATCACATTTTAATTATGTATATGTTTAATGAATTGTAATTATCCATTTTTATTTTAGAACTCTTTCAAATTATTTTCACTAGAGAAATTACATATGCACTTAGAAGAGAAATTTCATTTAAAAAGAAAAATGATAGAAGTATAATACTATTTGTCATTGTAGGTCATCTACAACTAGTCTCATCATTTTTTAATTGGAAAGGGTAAGCAGCATGTAAAAAAAATATAAATATAAATATAACTAATATAACCACATAATTATAGTTGATGAAGGTTGATATGCAAATATAAATTTAAATATAACTAATACAACCACATAATTATGGTTGATGAAGGTTGATATGCAAATATAAATTTAAGTATAACTAACACAACCACATAATTATGGTTGATGAAGATTGATATGCATATTTAACATGAAAATCATAACTTTAAAATAATCTTAATTCTAGCATCAATCTTAACCCTAATCATTTTAATTGTATATTAATTATTTTCAAACACTTAATAATCAAATATATTTAAAAATAATTAATATGTTATTAAAATCATTAAAATCATTTAAAATTATGCTAAGATTAGAGTTATGTTAATATTAAGGTTTATGCTAAAATTGAAATTATTAGGATTTGTAAATTAAAATATAAGCCCATGGCCTTTCATCAGCCACATAATATCGTGTCAGTTTTTAGATTTTTTGAATCATTAGATTTGTTGTTCAGATTGCAATCAAAATTTTGGAGATGGTTGAGATTGTGGTCTTAAGTATTGGGATTACTATTCCTCTCAAATTTCTGTTTAAAAAATACAAAACACTTTGCGGCTAGTTATGGCAGAGTGATAAGTAGCTATTGAAAATCATGCTGAACAAGCAGAGACTATGGCCTTGAACAAGTTCTAAGTAAAATCACAAATGATATTAAGTAAAGACTATCCACTTCTGTGATATTTTACTGCGAGGTTATTCTTAAATGTATATTTTCAAACCTTTTACCTGAATCTATGCAAAGATCTTGAATTGCATGTTATAATTTAAGAAATAATATAATTTATAATTTAATGGAAAAAACTCCACTTCCATATATTTTATAAAAACTATATAATTTAAGAAATAATATAATTTATAATTTAATGGAAAAAACTCCACTTCCATATATTTTATAAAAGTTTTTGTTTACTTTTTTTCTTTCTAAAATTACATTACCATCCTCAATTATTGAGTAGTATTTTTTAGATGTTACAAATTTACTAAAAAAATTGAAAGATGAAAGACTTTCAACATACCAAACATACTAAGTGCATTATTTTCAATGTCTCATTCAAATATATTTTCTTGAAAGGATTTTAACATTCGAAAAATGTCCATAGAATTATTTTCATTGATAATGAGAACAATTAATCACCTTTTAATCTAAAATTCTAATCTGATAGCTAACAATTAAAGATGCTGGCATATTCTTAGTTGTCCTCCCAAATCAATGAATGTGATTTCCTCTTCATAACTTCCTTGTATTTTTTAATGCATCTCTTAACATGTTTACCTTTTAACATTTACTTAATCATAGTAAGAAATTATTTAGCACGTTGGCTGTGTTGACTGTAGACACTCATTTTCTAGTTGTGCGTTTCATTTTCTGGCTATGCTTTTCATTTTTTTCCCCGCCTTTTGGAGTTCATCATTTGAGTGGCTGTGCTAGTTAATAAGAAATATACACGGATTTTATTACCATATCTTATATTTATTCTTATATCTTATGTTTATTCTTATGTTATTACTTTTTTTTTCTACTTAGTCATTCATTTTAAATATTTAATATACAATATTTTGGTTTAGATTGATTACTTGATTTTATATTTCCTTATAAGATGAGTTAATTATTTTAAATATTTAATACATAATTATTTGTTTTTATTTTTATTTTTTTAATCAATCTATTATTTAGAAGTAATTTCTTTTTTATCCATTTAAAAATAATAATTTAAAAATAATTAAAATAATGTTCATCTAATCTATCTTGGATATCCAAATTTCAAGTGCCCTAATTAAGACTTAAAATCTATCAATAATTTTATTATCATTAAATTTTTTGTCAAATGGAAGGAGATGTGTGCAAGTATTTTAGTTACATAATTTTTCATTATTTTCACCCATGTTGACTAAAAAATTTTATCTTCTCCACCCATATTAATACCTTATTTCATAAAATGATTAAAAAAATATAAAATATTTCAAACATTGATTAAAAATATATAAAATATTTCACACATTTAAAAATAAATAAAAAATACTTGACAACATGACCAAATACTTAAATGCTTTATTTTTACTTTTTTTTCAATCAATCTATTATTTAGAACTAATTTCTTTTTTATCCATTTAAAAATAATAATTTAAAAATAATTAAAATAATGTTCATCTAATCTATCTTGGATATCCAAATTTCAAGTGACCTAATTAAGACTTAAAATCTACCAATAATTTTAGTATCATTAAATTTTTTGTCAAATGGAAGGAGATATATGCAAGTATTTTAGGTACATAATTTTTCATTATTTCTACCCATGTTGACTAAAAATTTTTATCTTCTCCACCCATATTAATACCTTATTTCACAAAATGATTAAAAAAATATAAAATATTTCAAACATTGATTAAAAATATATAAAATATTTCACACATTTAAAAATAAATAAAAAATACTTGACAATATGACCAAATACTTAAATGCTTGACGATAGGACCAAATATTTTGAAAAAACTTAGCGAAAGTGTTTCAGTATTACAAAATAGATTTTATTTAAATGGAATTTGTATATTTTAAACATTGAGATTTTGTCCTTTTCTAATTAGTAAAGTCCTTGTTTTACTGTTTTATTTTTTGTTTTTCTAGTGGGAATTAGGTAATATAAATTTTCAGAAAATCATAATTTTTTGTTGTTTAAATTGCATTTTTAAATGTATAGATTCAGCTTGCTAAAAATCTCCTATATTACTGGCATTATACAAATTTAACCACTCAAATTTGCTGATCCAACAATATCTCATTATATTTCAGCAAATATCGCCATAAAATATATTCAGTAAAAAAAAAAAATATCATATTTAAACTCACATTAATAAATGAGGTAAACGTTAATATGAATATATATATTAAAGTAACAATATACAAACGTGCCTTCAACGTATAAATGAGTTGCACATTTGCTGAGTTACTTCACGACACATCCTTTTGCAACTACTTCAACCCACCGATAATCCTCAATCGCCATTCAATGCCCTTAATACGTGTCAAACAATAACTCTCAGT
>JZKD02S0501075.1:224354-235631 GCA_000966675.3 Picea glauca | reverse complement strand
AATTCCTAGGTACTTATAAAAATGAACTTTTTCCAAGTTGTTGTTAATGTAAAAAAACAATCAATGTAGGTGATTTTATTCAATTTAATGATCATTACATTTATTTTATTAGTATCCACTAAAATCCAAGAGTTAGTGCAACAATTGTTGAGAATTCTAAACCTATTGTCAAGATGATAGTGGATCCTTGATAAAAAGAGCAATATCCATCTGCATATAGAATGAGGGTAATGCTTAATCCTTCCATATTCATGTAACACAACATCTATCCTTCAAGAAATGATATAAATTGTCAATATAAATAGCCAAAATATTTGGACATAGAGGATACCTTTTTTAACTCCTATATCAATTGATTTCTTTTAGTCATCCCTTTATTTCTAAACTTGGAATTATATCATCTTCCAAAAGTTATTTATAGGAATAATAACAAATATTTCTAAATTCAACAAAAGAACAATAATGATTAACCTTATTATTCCAAAATTATTCAACTATAATTCTAAGAGAAATTAGGTTTTCTAAAATCAACTAATAACATAAAAAAATACTCTTCCCCTTACCTCTCTTATCATGAATTTTAAGTACAATTTAATCTTACTTTCAAATATTAATCCATATAGCTTTGTTAAAGGATATATGATTAAATTATTTCTATAATTTAAAATGTTGTTTTTATGAGTACAAGTTAATCTTATTTTCAAATATTAATCCATATAGCTTTGTTGGAGGATATATGATCAAATTATTTCTATAATTTAAAATGTTGTTTTTTGAATGCTATTAAAAATAATAACAAAATTGTTTTTCACACATAACTTAGGAAATCCATGCTTCAATAATAAATTTAAATAGGTGTGAATGTGAGAAATAAAACACATTTAATCATTTTGATAACCTTCAATATCTTTATATTTTTATTTATAGGGGCACTTAACCCTGAATTGAGACATTGTAAAAGTATTTGTTTGCTAACTGATTATGTGATTCCTAAGGATTTTTTTAGGTACAAGTTCCATTAACCCATGGAAATATTACAAATATATTTAACCTTACATTAAGATTTTTCTCTCAAAAAAATGTTAGGTTCAAATTTAAGAATGTTCGATAATTTTTCATGATTGTTTTTTAGGTATCTCCAATTATTTCTTTTAAATAATGTTTTATACTCTTTTATTTTGAAATCATTTTAATATTCATTTGTCATTTAATACTTTTTACAAGCAATCTTGGAATCCTTATCATAAGGATTGGTCAAGAATATCATATTTTTGAAACAAGTACCAATATAGTATTTATTTATTTCAATTCAAAACCTTCATAGAAAAGTCATGATACAAGTCCTCAATATTGTTATCCTTTCAGAAAAGATCAGTTTTATGTTTATCATTTATAAAAAAAAATGATGGTTATCATTGTTAAGGTCATGTTCATCAGGATTCTTATGTAAGTATATATTTAGATTCAAGACTAAGTATATATTTAGATTCAAGACTAAGGATCTATGATATTATTTAATATCATAGTTTTCTAAAACACAAATTGCAACTTATATTTAGATTCAAGACTAAGGATCTATGATATTATTTAATATCATAGTTTTCTAAAACATAAATTGCAACAATGTTGTTGATTAATGAGTTGGATGATAACATAGTTAACTAAATGGTTACCAAGATAATATGGAATTCATTTGATTGGAAATAATTCTAAGGGGTTAATTCAACCAACTATCATCGGTTTTTTTTTGGCATTTGGTTAGTTCCATGTCAACAAGTGCTTCTTAATTTGAATTCCTTTAGGTTATATGAATTATATTACACCAATAAGTTTAATATGGAATATGGATGTCATCCATGAATGTGGGGAAGCACCCCTTAGGTTTTCTTATGAGATTTCTCTTGGAAAAAAAAAAAAGATCATTCAGTTGGAAGCTAAGATACTACAAGGAGGTGGTCAACTATAATATAGAAGATCAAAAGTATCTCTTATTCCTTATTGGTGCAAAGAATCAAATCAATATTGTTAAAATACTAACCAACTACCATCAGCTACATAGTGAAACTGAGCATTAGACAATTCCCAAAACATCATGGGACACAATAATATGGCATATTTGTGACACTAAGAGTGTTGAAGATGAAAAGAGCTTTCTCTTAGATTTCCATGCATATAACCAAATTAGATCACAATTTCAAAATAGTTGTCACGATATTAACCATCCATTGATCTACATTAGTTCATCAACATTAGTGTATATATATATCCATCCCTCGTCTTATATTATTTTCCTCTTATGTTTCTTATATATTCTATACTTAAGCAATTTTGCCTTTAAAATGAGGGTTGTGAATCGAGCTACCATCAATTCCATGGGTCCACAAACCCACAGACCTACAAGTCTATACTTAGTAAATTTTCTTACTTGATCCCGACACTTATCCATTTTTATTTGTTTCAATAGTCCCGTTGTAGGATACCAATACATTGTGCATCCCACAAATACCCATGTCCTGCAACCTGCAAACCCACAACACTCAAAACAAACCCTTTTATGTATGCATCATGCATAATGCAACAGTTATGTTTTTCATACTTAGCCTATTTTCTTGAATGAGGATGCATGACACCCCTTCATTGCATTTCCTTTTTCCCTAGTCATGCATCATGCAATCTCGTGTCCTCAAGAATGACTAGCTCACTTCCACAACTTGAAAAAACAAATTTTCTTATACTTAGCTTATTTCATCAATGTGGATGTGAGAGTCCCTATTACAACTCTTTCCGTTCTCCATATCCACAATCCTACATCCTACAATCCAACATTCATCATATTTCACTTTCCATTCCTTATTTTACACCTCCATACTTAACCATTTTTCATGTTTCTTGACATCACATCACCATTCCCAATGGAATTTACTTCCCCACCACCACATCAGCCACCACTTGTTTGAATCTAATACAATTATTAAGTGGCATGATCTTTTCAATAAATTCAAAATTGGATCGTGAAACCTAACTTTGAAATAAGAGCTACAATTGTTTGTAATCAAGGAAATATGTGGTAAAATAAATAGAGAATTAAACACCATGTTGTAAAAATATTATATCGATAGGAGTGCCACCTATTCGTAAAAAATAAAATTAGTGTAAAGACATGTCAAATAAAAGGAAATACTTGTATTGCAAAGACACTTTCAACACCCTTGGATGTGAAGACCACTAATTTCAATGGTCACCGACATATAGGTCATATTTGTCTATTCCCATTGTAGAGAAGGAATTACACAAGGTCTGTAGTTTAGGCATTACATTGGTCGGGTGTGTACTTGATGTAGAAAAATTCAAAGAACTAGTACTTTGGTGTGTCGATAAGTTTCACACATAGAGAAGAATAATTCAAATACAAGGGAAGTCACCAATTTCTTTGTCCCCTTCAGTATTTGGGAGGATTCTTCGACTTCCATACCCCAATATGATTTTCAGGAAGGCAGAGGTAGAATATTTTCTCACGGAACACACAGGAGGAGTAGATATTTTCAAAATTTATCTCAACATCTCGAGAATCAACATCAATTTCACTCAGGTCGAGGTAAGTTCTCTGAAATATCCATATAAAGAGTTTGTGTGGATTTCTGTGCAAGGACCCCATCTTTACGACTACAAGCGATGCAAGAAAGTGCAATTTTTTTTTTTGTTTGAAGCAGGAAGGCAACAACGACAACAGTTAAACAACACAACTTGACAACGAACACATCGCATGCAAATATAGCAACATAAAACAACAACTCATCACACTAGCACATCATGCAACTGGAAGAAAAATATGATAATCAATAGACAGATAAAAACGACTACCCGCCCGACACAAGCAAGACAATGCCTACAAGATAAAGGAAAACATCAACAACCTGACACAGTGGCTTCGATGACCAGGAACTAGAAACCTCTACGTCGTGCAAAACCCAATGCCTTAAGGCATTACAAAACCAAGTACCAACAACAATTACAATGAACAAGCACCCAAATCGGGAAGCACAGACTCCGACTAGGTTATCATTCGCCTATATCCATCACGGCGTGCAATGATCCCCTCATTAGGAATCATGTCGTCACAAGGCGATAGGTGTGATGGTAACCCTAGCACAACATAACATATATAGACCAATAACCCAATAAATATCCAGTGCGATAGGAGACCGAATTAACTGACAAAAATACATGAAGACTATACCCACACACCCAAGCAACAATTCGAAAAGATGCAAGGTGACATCACTCAAATTAAATTGTGTAACTAACCACAGGATTGCTTGTTCCTACAAGGCAACATGGGTGGTGAATGACCATGACCAACCACCATTTACAATTTGACTTAAGGCACAAGGTCCATAGTAACCAATCAATTGTTAAACTATTAATCATTTTATCTAATAAAACTATTAATCCCTCAACCATTAATATTGTGAAAGCTATTAAATGAGTTTGCCAACAAACCATAAACCATTATATGTTAAGCATGATGTCTAAGCGTGAAGGAGTGAACTATTATAAATGTTACTATTATCATAAATGTTATCATAAATGTGAATTATTATATCTAACAATGATATCGTTGTCCCAAAATAATATTTACATCCATTAATATTCGTTGAAATATTAAAAATATAATTGTTGTCTAATTTAATTCTCTACATATTTGTTGTCTATACAAAATAAGATGTACTAATGATATTAACACTTATGATATATAATAATGATATTGTCATCTAAATATAGTTCTATCCCTTAATGATATATACTATACCATCGTTGTCATACATCGCATACCACACAACAGTTACCACACAACAATAATAATACAGTCATATTGTTGTAATGATATATACAACAGTAATAATACAACAATAATAATGATATATAATATCGTTGCCATAGACCGCATACCACACAATAGTTACCAACACCACAATGATCCAGTCACAAAAATGTAGTTGTTCACAGCCATAAAAAGAAACTACTACACGGTCACAATGTATCCACAAATGATATCTAAATTCATTGTCATTCAATGTATCATTTCATTCTGTGTGTGTGTGTGTGTATTCGCAATAATATATATATAAATCATAGAGTAAAATAAATGAAGTTGATGTGTAATACATTAAATATAAAATCGTTGTGTTATATCGCCAAGAAAAATCGTGGTCTAGATTTGTGTGTTTAGATCATGTCTAAATCGTTGTCAGGCATTTGGATGGGGCATAAAGTTCATTGTGTTTTAGCATTAAAGAAAAAAAAACACATACATATATAATTTCGCAGTCACAAATAAATAAACGCAGGCTAATGATATATTGCTATCCATTATTAATATCGTTGTCTAACACTAACGATATATAATAATGATATTGTTGTCTAAAATATATTGCTAAGTTAAATATGATATTATTGAGAGAAAATATGATATTGTTGGGAGAAATATGATATCGCTTTGTTATTAAATGTATAAATCACTACCAGACTTAAACATCACCAGACTTGAACAATATTAATCACTTCAATATTAATCGTTGGGTAATATAAAACATGAAATAAAAATTTGTTGTCTATATAAATTTATTGTCCTAAAATATAAAATTGTTGTCTATATTCACATATTCGCTAAATATAATTCACATATAATTAAATCGCTCAAAATAAAATCGTTGTCAAACAATTAAAAAAACACAGTCATTCCATAGTACCAACGCTGAGATTTACCATTCCAGGAACCACAGAGATAATATGCCAAGAAATCACATAGATGAATCGATCCGAGATGAATCAAGCAAAATGCAGAGATACTCAATCACAAGAAGGCAGAAAGATCAATCATTCGGAAATGAATAAAAAAAAGAAGCAAAGATACTCATTCACAAGAAGGCGCAAATACTAATCATTTAGAAATGAATCAATCAAACACAGAGATACTCATTCGCAAGGAGGCTCAAAGACTAATCATTCAACAATGAATCAATCAAACGCAGAGATACTCATTCATAAGAAGGGTGCAAGGATTAGAGATCAATCATAAAGGAAAACCATAGAAATAAGTAAGGGATAGATAGTTGGGCTAAATTTATCCTTCACTTATTATCCATGCACAGGAAAGTAGGGCATTTGAATCTATAGGTCTTTAAACACTAGACTGACGACCATTGATTCGACTCCTGGCCGACTACTCAGGCATGGACTAATAACTTAAGGGATAAGGGACAGAAGATAAAAACTCAAATTTTCTTCATATTAATCAATAAAAACAAACACAGAGAAGTCATTGAAATTCAGAATACATCGAGCATGGGGATTACAAATACTGTAGGAAAGTAGGTGCAAGAAATCTCATGGCAATGAGATCTTCAACTGAACACAGAAAAATAACATGTGTAAATTAAATTCCATTGCAAGTAACAACTTTAACAGGCGTACCTTAGCCAAATGGGAATGCTCTGAAGTTGTTGTCATGCGCACGCTCCATCCAACTCCCTCTTGTCGATCAATGTGACCTCACTGGTACCTCCCAACCGACACTACGGGTACTCTTCTTCCCCCTGAGCGACAAAGACACCACACACACAATACCAGAGAATGCTAGCACCCAACTCGCCTCACAAGGTCAAGCTACCACTCGTTACCCGAGCTGGGTATCCCATCTCCCATAAGAGAAAGTTCAGTCAAGGTAAAATTTCGGCAGTGTAACGTTACGCAAAAAGATGAGATTTATACTCCTCCTCCTCCATCCTTTTTATAGAGTTTTCAAGTAATTAGTTTCCCAAATTCTCATTAAATTCCTTTTTCATTTAATTATTTTCGAAAAACCTCGCTCGTACACATGTTTCTCGATCCCCTAGTTGCACCATTAAATCAATTTTATTAATTAATTAATTATTCATATTTCTCTCACCCACCTAAATCATTCCTAAAAACGCTCCTCGGTGTCCCAAAATTCCCTTACACTTCTTAAATGACTTATGCCTTACTTAATTCCTAGTAGAGTTCATAATTAGAAAGTTCTAAAGGCAAGATTCCTTACTAAGTTAGACATTCAACTTTTTCCTTATGTTTCTCTTTTTCTTTAAGTTTCCTATTTCTTTTAAGTTCCCCCCTTTTTCCTTTCTAACTAAAAAAATCAATTTAGCAAGTGTAGATAAAACAACCCTTTTACCCTTTTTTAGTTTTAATTAAAAATTAAATTACCAAGTGTAGATAAAACAACCATTTACCCTCTTTTCTTTTTAACTAAAAATAGTTTTGCAAAAGTAGATAAAAAAAATCATTACCCACTTTTTTTAAAATTAATCCTCCATTATAATTTTGACTTTAATAAATAAGTTGTATTTCTTACCCCCCTTCTTGTTACATGTTTATTTATTATTATTGTTTTGACCACAAGTTCTACTTAGTCCTAGCTTTTAATTTTCACTAGGTTGGGCGACATTTTTATTAGGAAAATTTGTTTTTAAATATTACTTATCACATCATTCATTTTAAAGCCGACAATTTATTCACTTACCAGTTAAAATCGCGACGTGCCCTTCAGGACACACTAGGTTCTCCAAGGGTGCCACTAACCTCTTGACTAAATTTGGTAGACGTCAAACCCCTAGAGTCAATACTCTGTCAGGTGATCTTATGGGAGACTAAGTGCCTCTAAGGATTAAGGCCCCCACCTTAATGCACGCCACTTACAATCATCATCAGCGACTATCACAGTCTTCCCTCACGACATCATGGGTCTTCTCGAAATAGGTAATCGTTAACCTACAGTTCGAGCCACGAAGGGAGTGCTAGTAGGATGTAGCAGGGCTGCTGCCACACCTCTCCCTCAATGTCTATGGTTTTCATGTGTGACCCCTCTACTTCACATGTGAGTCTGGTCAGGAAGCTATCGTAATCCTGCATCCATCAACGAATCATGTCAGCAATAATAATCAAGAATCATAACATCTAATCATGTGTACATATGCCACATCAACAACATTCAAACCCAGTAGTCCACTCCCTGACTCGATCCGGAGTCCAAGGGGTTTCCTCAATGCCCCTGCATCCTCGATGTCCAAAGTCCTACACACTTAGGAGAACCTAGTCAATAGCACCTATCTATGTAAATACAACAAATATCATATCATCAAATCCATAATATCTCATAATCATAATCAAAACAACCAATAGTATAATAACTCGGATCACTTGCAAGCAAGTGTCCTAAAAAATAAGTTCACTCAGTGCGCGCAAGAGAGAGATGTTACATACACCCCCTCTTGGTCTAAACTTCATCCCAAAGTTTCATAGTATATAAGTGACGATATAAAGTGTATCACAGTATCATAAGTCTATCTATAAAAAAAATGGAAACTATTGATCCATATCATATGCGTCCTCCTAGGTCGTCGAGTGCGGACTATAGTGTCCCACTGGAACTTGAACTGATCTATTGTTTGACGCCATATTTGTCAAATGCGATGGTCCAGGATGTGTATTAGCTCCACCGTGATCTCACCCTCATTAGATACCTGCAAGGAACTCATGTCAATAAAATGTGTAGGATCACTAATATAATGTCTCAAAACAGATACGTGAAAAACATCGTGCATATGCCTCAAAGAATCAGGAAAGGCTAGTCGATAGGCCACGGGCCCCTTCTTTTCCACAATCTAGAAAGGTCCCATGAACCTATGAGATATTTTAGAACCCTTTCCAAACTTGATAAAACTCTCATGCAGTTTCACCCACAAGAAGACTCAATCACCAACTTCGTAACTATGGTTGACACAATGCGCATCAACATAACTCTTCTAACGATCCCGTGCTTCCTTACTCCTTTGTCTTATTTTTTGCATTTTATATTCCATTTCTCGGATCACTTTTGGCCCCACCGGGACCCTATCCTCAAGCCAATCCCAACTCAGAGGCATCCAACACGGTCACCCGTAAAGAAACTCGAAAGGTGCCATGTTAATGGTGCCTTGATAACTGTTGTTATATGAAAATTATACCAGTGGCAATAATTCTTCCCGATGCTTATGTTGGTCCATAACATACATGCACAACATATCCTCCAATATTTGGTTTGTTCATTTGGTATGCCCGTTTGTCTTCAAGTGATATGCAGTACTAAAGTTAAGTTGGGTTCCCAAGGCCTCCTGGAAACTAGTCCAAAATCATCCAGTAAACATCGATCCTCGATCGGATATAATCCTCTTAGGCATGCCATGCAGCCTCACAATATCACTAATGAAAACTCTAGCTATTTCAGGTGCCTGATACGTCATACGCATAGGATTAAAATGAGCACTCTTTGTCAGAGTGTCGACTACTACAAAAATAAAGTCCTGTCTCCTTTCCGTCATTGGCAATCCAATGATGAAATCCATTGAAATGACCTCCCATTTCGATTCTGGAATAATGTGTGGATGTAGTAATCCTATTAGATGTCTATGTTCAGCCCTCACCTGCTAACATTCTATATATCTTGCCACGTAGTTGACTATGGTTCCTTCATTCCTTTCCAGAAGAATAAGGGTTTAAATCCTTCCCTCATCTTCATGACTCTAGGATGAGCCATGTACACCGCTCTATGAGCCTCGTTTAGGATCAAACTCCTCAACTCGTCGTTCGGTGGTATGTAAATTCGATTTTTAAATATCAATAATCCATCATCGTCCAACGTAAATCCTTCAAATATTGGTACCATAATTGTATTGTGTCTGATAAAATACTTGACCTGTTTGTACCAGTCATCGTCGCATTGTAAAGTTAGAATATTTTCACGTAGATTCATCTGAAGAGGCATCACCGAAAATATGCTCGGTCTCTGACTCAACGCATCAAAGACTCTATTCATTGTTCCCTTTATGTAAGTAATCTTGATACCGTACTCGCTAAGCAATTCTGACCAACGTCGTTGTCGCACGTTCAATTCTCTTTGTGTAAAGATGTGTTGTAGCCCACAGCGGTCCGTTTTTAGGTCGATTTTTTGTCAAATAAGGTAGTGTCTCCAAACTCTCAAGGCATAGACAATGGCTGATCTAGGTGGATATCAGTGGCCACCCACATTTTCCAAATGACTCAAAATGGATTTCTGGCAATTTTGGCAATTTACTATTTTTAGCAGGTTTTAACTTCTGGGGCCATTTTGAGGGCCCAAATGAAGGTTTTTCGAGATTGATATTCTCAATTATATTCAAAGGAATTATTGATCCCCTAAATTAATCTCCTCGACAATACCTTTCCAACGAGCTATCACACGCTTAAAACAGAGATCGTATGCAAAAGTTACGACCTCGGGAAGTTGATGTACTCACTTACCCAAACGGGGCCCACATGACTTTTGGCGCTTCATCTTCCAGGGTTAGGTTTTTGGATGTCTAGGTTTTTTGGCATTCCTTCTTATTGTAAAAAGGCCTTCAGAGCCTCATTTTAATCATCTTCTTGCGAATGCGAGTAGCCTTCACATCTCTTCTCAGAGATAAGCTGACACCATTCTAGCGAGTCTTTCACTCTGTATTTTTACAGTTTCTATACATTTATTTCATTAATAGAAATCGTGTATTACTGTATATCTGTGTTTATGGTTGCATATCCGATACATTTATGTTATATTATTGAATATCTACGATATCTCTATGCATTTCTTTATTATATCTCCGATCTCATTTTGTGTCGAAAATAATCCGGATTAGTGGTATCAGAGCAGGCTACTCTTGATCATTTTTTTCAGTGCATGTCCCCGACGAGGTCCAAGTATAGCAAGTTGGGGCTCGAGCTTGTCTCTCTTGAAGACAATCGCTCTCGCACACCCAAGAAACCCTCAATGGTGAAAGAAAGGAAAAATGACGGAGCAGACGATCCTATCAATCTGTTGCTTGAGCAAGCTCTCACACGATGGAGGGATGAAATGATGGAGAATTTTTCCCACATCCTTCAACACCTACCAATAGAATTAGGCGCATATTCATAAAGAGGCCACTTTGGAGGTAGCTCGCCTTTCAAGGTACAATTTAATTTTGATATTCATGTATTTGAAGGACAGATAGATGTAGATGCCCTTGAAAAATAATTAACTCTGCTGGAAGGTTATTTCTCTGTTCACAATTTTTTCGACAAAGAAAAGATCACCTTAAAGCTCTCCCTCATGTCAAACATTGGTGGGAAACTTACTGGGAGAAAAGTTCCACAGAGGAGTCTGGAATATATGGGGTCGATCCCACTTGGGATTTTTTTGTGGATGCG
>JZKD02S0501075.1:212168-224304 GCA_000966675.3 Picea glauca | reverse complement strand
ATTACCCTGTTGGCAACTATGAGGACCAGTACATGAGATGGACCACACTGCGACAAGAGAGGGGCCAAGCAGTTTCGGAGTTCACCAATACCTTCCATACCTTGCGCACCAAGCTAGGTATCAAAGACTCCGAGTGATATTTTGTTTTGAAATACTGTGGGGCTCTACACATATACATCCAAACTGAAATGGATTTTCTGGACATCTCATCACTCGGTGTTGCTTATCGATATGCTGTTAAAATTGAGCAGAAATTTAAGCACCAGAACAAACGGGAATTCGGGTCTGCAAATCTGCAACAACCAAAGTATGACAAAGACGACCCTAACAAGTAGTCTCTCGAAAACCAGTCCAAGACACAAGAAAAGAAGGGTCACAGGAAGACAAAGAAGGACACCATAAAATGGTGCAAGTTTCACAAAATCCCCTGGCACAACACCGATGAATGTCGCTCAAAATAGTCATTGGTGACCGAGATCAAAGACAAAGAGATGAACCCTGATTCAAAATCTGATTCTGAAAATAATGGTAAAGGACAGATCATTGACGCAGACCCCACTGCTATTGTCGCGACCACAACAATTCAACCAGAAGAACCAACAGATCTTGAAGAGGGGGAGTGCCTTTTTCATTCACAGATGTGGATGAAGGGGACCCCGCTGGATTTTATTGTTGATAGAGGAAGCCATAAGAACCTCATCTCAGTAGAGGTCGTCAAACAGTTGGGATTGTCAACAACACCACACCCGTAGCCATACAACATCAAGTGGCTTTGGCAAGGATGAGATCTCCGTGTAAACCAACAGTGTCGATTGTCATATGGCATCCAACCCTTCAAGGATGAGGTATTATGTGATGTTGCCCCACTGGATGTCTTTGATGTTCTCTTGGGCCAACCATATATGTGGAGATGCCATGTTGTTTATGAGTCTCGACCCTATAGTGTCATTGTTACTTTGGGGGGTCATCTCCACAGAATACCATAGGTAGTTCTGACTACTGTTCCACCTAAAAAGTGCCGCAAGGTAGTATCTCATACTGCAATATTTAGCTTCTTCACAATTTGTTCAAAAGGAGAACAAAAGGACACCGCAACCACTACAGCCTTTCCCCAAGCACCTTCTATCCAACAGAAGAAGGTCAACAAGGCTACAAAAAGTGAAAATATCCCTTCTGCACATCGTCCTCTCATGTATCTTGACTTGTTGAGCAGCCTCAACCGCAACAGGTTCGTGACAGATTTCCACAAACTGAGCAGTGCGATGTCTCCAGCAAGACAAGCAGCTCACCAAGATGCAGATTCAACAAATGGTTTTCCCTCTCCCCTGGGAACTCAACGTAATGGAGACCATTTCTTCCTAAGGAGGGAGGATTGATCCAGGTGGATATCGGTGGCCACCCACCTTTTCCAAATGGCTCAAAATGGATTTATGGCAATTTTGGCAATTTACTATTTTTAGCAGGTTTTAACTTTTGGGGCCATTTTGATGGCCCAAATGAAGGTTTTTCAAGATCGAGGTTGTCAATGATATCCAAAGGAATTATTGAGCCCTCAAAATGAATCTCCTTGACGATACATTTCCAACTAGCTATCACACGCCTAAAATGAAGATCGTATGCAAAAGTTACGACCCCGGGAAGTTGATGTACTCACTTACCCAAACGGGGTCCACGTGACTTTTGGCGCTTCATCTTCCAGGGTTAGGTTTTTGGATGTCTAGGTTTTTTGGCATTCCTTATTATTGTAAAAAGGTGTTTAGATCCTCATTGTAATCATCTTCTTGCGAATGCGAGTAGCCTTCACATCTCTTCTCAGAGATAAGCTGCCACCATTCTAGCGAGTCTTTCACTATGTATTTTTACAGTCTCTGTACATTTCTTTCATTAATGGAAATCGTGCATTATTGTATATCTGTGTTTATGGTTGCATCTTAAATACATTTATGTTATATTATTGAATATCTGCGATATCTCTGTGCATTTCTTTATTATATCTCCAATCTCATTTCGTGCCGAAAATAATCTGGATCAATGGCTAACAACTCCAAATCATGTGTCACATAGTTCTCCTCATGCCTTCTCAACTTCCTCGAGATGTAAGTGATCACTCAACCATATTGCATCAAGACTCTGCCCAAGCCTTCCTTGGATGAGTCATTGGATACCAAGAAGTCTACCTCCATGTTGGGAACCTTTAGTATCGGTGTTTTTGTCAATAGCTCTTTGAGCCTTTGAAATGATTCCGTGCATTTCTCAGTCCAAACAAACTTCTTGTTCTTCTTCTGCAATTTCGTAATCGGATTTGCTATCTTTGAAAAACCCTTGATGAACCTTCGATAGTATCCCGCTAAACCCATGAAGCTACGCACTTCCACTACTTTCGTCAGCATAGGCCATTCCATGATAGCCTCGACCTTTGATGGATCCACAGCGATACCTTCGTCGAAGATGACATGCCCTAAGTAGTGAATATTTGATTGATAAAAGGAGCATTTAGATAATTTCCCATACAATTTGTTCTCTCGCAGACACTGTAGTACCAAGCGCAAGTGCTCATCATGCTCTTCCAACGTCCGAGAGTAAACCAAAATATCGTCAATGAATACTTGGACGAAATTGTCCAAGTATTCGCAGAACACCCCGTTCATCAAACTCATAAATACACCATTTCTTCGGTCCAGTACTCCTAGTACCCGAAGTAGAAGCTGACGGCCCACCGACCTGGAACCTTGGTTTGTTCTATTGAACAGGCCTAAACTGTTGTTGATGCGGTCGATGTTGCTTCTGGTGTTGTGGTCCTCGGTAAGGAGTTTGTTGTTGTGGCACTGGTCACTGAGGTGTAGTAAAAGTGGGTCCTCTTTGGAAGCCATGATATCCTGGTGACTATCTAGCTGGTGACTGATGTTGTTGCGTGCCATATGACACCTACCCTGCTGGTCTCGCTGGAGTCCTTCTCTGACACCCGTTGATAAGCTCCTCCTCTGCTATGAGGGCCTTCTGAATGAAATCATTCAAGGTTCGAGGCATCAGAATCCTAACCTTTAAGTTTCTCGGTATTCAGGTGTGGAGCATACTGAAGTAGCTCCATAAAATAGGCCTCGTACTCGGGCACCGTATAGACGCCATGTCGCGAGGCGTTAAATTCATTGAGCTAATGCTCAATGAATTCCTCCGATAGATATCTCTCTAGGAACTGTTCCTTGAATATTTCCCATCACACGTCTTCGACAACCATGTTCAATTATGGTAGGAGCGTCTTTCACCATAGAAGAGCGCTTCCCTTCAACTAAAAGACCTCTATGCGGACCTTTATGTTGGAGGTATAGTCACGAAGTGCAAAGCACATCGCCATATTCTCCAACCATGCCTCGGTGGCTGTGTCGTCCGGGGCACAAAAGAAATCAAGAAATTTGACCTTATCGAATTCGCGGTAAATACTACCAGTACTGACAAGAGCACGCGGTGGACCCTCACGGGGTGCCAATTCCCTGGACTCATATATTTCCAAATGGCTTATCAGTGCCTCAGAAATCCGTTGAAAGGACCTCATCAGCCCAACCACATCACCCACAGCTATATGTTCCTACCTGACAACTTGTTTGTCTTCCTGGGGGTTAGACCCCTCAGGCGTGGCTTCTACTGGGGGCATCACGCCTCCTCCCCTAGCACCCCATTGACTTCCTCCGCGACGTCCTCTAACCATGACTAACTACATGAATACAAGTCAACCTAATTAGCAACATTATAATCAAATATCAAATCAATAGAATTCGTAGTGATCCTAAGTCATGGGTCAAACCGACTCTAATACCATATGTTACAACCCCATCATTATGACTATAAACGACGCAAGCAAGTGAAAAAAAAAATTTGTTTGAAGAAGGAAGGAAACAATGAAAACAGTTAAACAACACAACTTGACGATGAACACATCGCACACAGATCAGGCAACAAACAACAATGACTCAACACACTAGCACATCATGCAACTAGATGAAACATGCAATAATCAATAGACAGATAAAAACGACTACCCGTCTGACACAAGCATGAAAACACCTACAAGATAAAGGACAAAATCAACAACCCGACAAAATGGCTTTGACGACCAAGAACTAGAAACCTCTACGTTATGCAAAACCCAACTCCTTAAGGAGTTACATAACCAAGTACCAACAACAATTATAATGAACAAACACCCAAATCGGGAAGCACAGACTCCGGCCAGGTTATCATTCGCCTCTATCCATCAGGGTGTGCAATGATCCCCTCATTAGGAATCATGTCATCACAAGGAAATAGGCATTATGGTAACCCTGATGCAACATAACTGTAATATACCAGATATAAAAAGTATGTAGAACAGAAATAAAATGCTAGAAATGGCAGAATAACAACAATATAACCAGAACAATCACCACAATAGCACTAAAATGATATAAGAATAACAACAGAAATAGCACTTTGATTCTGAAAGTAATGTTCACGGGGCTCTTCAAGGGGGAAACCTCCAGTTGAGAAGATCTATATTACAATAATATCCAAGGTAGGGTTCTCATACCCTCGACTCATATTTATACTAAATATGTCTATTAAGAGAAGCATCTAGAGGAAGAACCTTCTAGAAGAGGAAACTTCTATTAGGTCTTCTTACATTCGACTTATTCTGTTTTATTTCAAGTCCTTATTAATATTGACCTTTATTACATCTGAATATATTGTTCTACCTATGTGCAGTTTAGGACCCTAACATGTCCTCCCCCTTAAAAATAGCCTTGTCCTCAAGGCTTGAGATGTGGAAATTGTTGTAGAATGGTAGTTGGTTCCCTAGTGGCATCTGCTGGGGTTGTATCTTTCCACTGGACTAACACTTTCTTGATGGTTCTTTAATGCAAGCGATGCTCACGCTGGTCCAAAACTGGTTGTGGTTGTAGCCAAATGGATCCTTCTTCAGCTAACGCGGGAAGGTTGGTTTGAATTTTGCACTTAGTTCCAATAACCTTCTTTAAGCATGAAACATGAAAAACAAGATGTAGCTTCGAATGACTGGGCAAAGCTAACTAATAGGCCACCTGTCCCACATGCTTGAGAATGGTATAAGGACCATAAATTTTGGGCGCTAGCTTCTGACAATGTTGAGCCTTAAGGGAATTTTGCTTGTAAGGTTGCAGTCGAAGAAACACTTGATCCCCTTCTGCAAATTGACGTTCAGAGCGACCTTGATCTACTTGTTGCTTCATGATATTATGTGCCATGATCAAATTCTCTTTGAGGGTACGGAGAAGAGCCTCTCAAACTGTAAGTGTTTGGTCAATCGCCTGGACCTTCGAGACATTAGGTAGGTATGAGAGAATTGAAGGTGGCATATTTCCATATGCTTCTTCAAAAGGAGTCATGCGTGTAGCAGTATGGTATGAAGTGTTGTACTGCCATTCAGCTAGGGGTAACCATTGAGCCCACTGATTTTTCTTTTTCGAGGCAAAATACCTCAAATATGTTTCCAAACACTTGTTGACAACTTTTGTTTGACCATCCGTCTGGGGATGATAAGCTGTGCTGAGATGCAATTGGGTGCATTTTAGCTTGAACAGTTCTTGCCAAAAATTGCTTGTGAAAGTTGGGTCATGATTAGAAACAATAGAGTGTGGCATGCCATGAAGCTTGAAGACCTGATCCATGAAAATTTGAGCCACCGTGGATGATGTAAACGGGTGTTGAAGAGCGTAGAAATGAGCACACTTGGAGAGGCGATCAACAACCACCATGATGACTGATTTATTTCCCGATTTGGGTAAGCAGGTAATAAAATCCATAGAGATATCCCTCCAAATGGCAGGTGGAATCGGAAGCAGTTGTAGTGTTCCCAGAGATTTGATTGTTTCTCCCTTGTTGCATTGACACACATCACATTCAGCGACAAAATTATGAATGTCTTGTTTCATACCATCCCAGGAAAAAAAACGTTTGACCCTGTCATAGGTTTTGGTGAACCCTGAGTGCCCCTCTGTGGGTGTAGCATGAAGCTCAGAAAGTACCATGGATTTAAGCTTTGATTGTTTACTTAAATACAAAGGGCCTTTGTATCGAAGCTCATCATGGATCCAAGAGTACCCTAGGGAATTTGGAGCATTGGACTGCAATTGTTGTATCAGATGTGAAATTTTGGGATCTTGTAGCCATTCCTAGTGAATGGCTTGGAGACAATCTCGTACAATGAAGGAAAGAGAAAAAAGGGATCCTTCGTCTTCATATTTTCAGGAAAGTGCATCTGCAACCACATTGTCTTTGCCTTTCTTGTAAATGATGTCATAATCATATCCAAAGAGCTTAGTCACCCATTTTTGTTGCTCGGGGAGGAAATGCATTGTTCAAGAAAATACTTGAGGCTTTGATGGTCTATCTTAATTTGGAAGCCTTGCCCCAATAGATAAGGGTGCCACAGATCAACGACATGCAGAATAGCCAACATTTCCTTTTCATAGATTGATATTCCCATATTTCTTTCAGATAGTTGATTGCTGGTAAAGGCCAAAGGCCGACCCTCTTACATAAGGACAACACCAATTCCTTTCCCTAAAGCATCAAATTCCATGACAAAGGTGTTTGTGAAATCAGGAAGGGCCGGGACTAGAGTGGTGCACATGGCCATCTTCAAGGTTTGAAAATCTTGAGCAGGGACTGGGGTCCAAGTGAAAGAGTTATTTTTTAGGATAACAGTGAGAGGTGTTGCAATATTTCCATAACTCTTAACAAACTTGCGGTAATAACATGTTAAGACCAGAAATCCACGCAAGCTTTTGAGAGTCTTTGGGTGAGGCCAGTATTGCATAGCTTCAATCTTTTTAGGATCCACCCTGACGTCGTCCTTGCCGACCAGATGACCCAAGTACTCTACTTCTTAGGTGCCAAAATCACATTTAGACTGTTTCAAGAAACGTTGGTGATGAGAGATTAGATGGAGAACTAGATCCACATGAGCAAGATGGTATGTCCAGGTTTTTCTATATATGAGGATATCATCAAAGAAAACTAAGACAAAATGATGTAGAAAAGGATGGAAGACATGATTCATGAGGCTTTTGAAGGTTGAGGGGGCATTACACAAACCAAAGGGCATGAACAAAAACTCATAGTGGCCCTCATGAGTTCTAAAGGAAGTTTTGGGAATGTCTTCATATTTCATACATATCTGATGGTAGCCAAAACAAAGATCAAGTTTAGTAAAGAATTGGGCGCCACTCAATTCATGTAGGAGGTCATCAATGACAGGAATGGGAAATTTGTCTTTAATGGTAAGTTTGTTGAGGGCACGGAAGTCAGGAGACATTCGCCAAGAACCTTCTTTCTTTAGGACCATGACCACATGAGAAGAGTAGGGGCTCGTCCTAGGGTAGATAATGCCTGCATTAAGGAGTTCTTGGACCATTTTCTCAATTTCATTTTTTTGGAAAAAGGGGTGACGATATGGATGAATATTGGGAGGAAGGCTTCTGGGTACAAGGGGAATGGAATAATCATGAACACCATGGGAAGGAGGGAGTCCCTAGGAAGTGGAAAAGACCACTTGATGTTTAGAAAGAATGGCTTGGAGGTCTTGCGGCACCGAGGGTGTCTCTATTGCTTGTATGGCATGGAGTTGGGCAATAACACCAGAATGACCTTTTTTTAGCAGCTCTTCCATGCAATGGGAACTAATAATCTCAAGTGAACCGAAAGTGATGCCTTGGAACTTAAATTGGTGGCCCTCCTGGTCAAATTGCATGGTTAATTCCTTGAAATCCATGAGAATGGGACCCAAAGTCCTTAGCCAGTCTGCACCCAACACAATGTCACAACCACCCATGTCGATTGCAAACATATGAGATTTCAGGTGGTAGTCACCAATTTGGAGACGCACATTTTCACAACGCCCTCCGCATTTCAAGGAGCCACCATTAAGAATCATGAGTTAGAAATTATTGATGGCATGGATGTAGTAATGAGTTTCTTGGGCAATGTGGCGATGAATAAATTTACGGGTGCTTCCACTATCAACCAGAATGATGAACTTTTGATGCTTGATGTAACCGATTAGCTTGAGGGTTTAGGGAGCAGAGAATCCAGTGAGAGGATTGAGGGAAATGACCAGTTCTACTTCAGGAGGGTGTGAGGGACGGGTTACGTCAGTGGTTTCAGGTGACTCAGACACAAGGGGAGTTTCAACATTCTCTTCCGAAATATCCTCGGAGATGGCCATAAAAATATTTTGTTCCTTACACTTTTGGCCCGATAAATATTTGTCATCACAATTATAACAAAGGCCTTTGAGTTGGCATTCATCCATTTCATCCCTAGTCAATTTTTGGATCTTTAGTGGAGCGGAGGGAGTAGTGGGATTTACTGGTTTGGGGCGAGGGATAAAGGTGGGTTTCTGGTTTTGAGAAGATACAACCTGTTGTGATTCTTTATCTCTTTTAGTATCCTCCACCCAACTCTAAGTCTAAGCCATGAGGACATGGGCCCGAATCTCATCCTTGAGGCCACTGATAAAACACTCTCGAAAAAAGGCATCAGGCATGCCCTCCATCCGAAAATCCAGGCGCTCAAAAGCAACTATAAAATCTTCCATTGTTCTTGATTGTTTCAACTTTGTCAAATGGCCCAAATGGTTGGTGTTAGTGTCAAAGCATTCATAAATCTCTGCCACAAAGTGTGTCCAAGAAATATACCCTTGACGGGAAGTTTTTCTCCATTGCCACCATTGCCAACGTTCTTGATCTAGATGGAGAACACCATACCGGAGTTTGGCCAAGTCATATGTAATGCCGTATAAAGAGAAATAATGTTCGATTTGGGTTACCCAACCAGTGGGGTTCGAGCCATCAAATTTGGTCACATCCCCCCGCGGAAGGCGTAGGTCACGTTGAAAGTGATGGTGCTGAAATTTATGCGAATGAGAGGAATGTTCACCTTTAATATGTGGGGGTGAGTCAGAGGAAGGGTTATCTGTAGGGATATGAAGCTTGGTGAAGAGTGATGAAAAGATAGATTCAATCTAGGTTGTCAAGTCTTGTTTGACTTCCTCCATTGAGGACTGCATGGTTGTATTGATGGTGACAACATTGGCACTGAGTTGTTTCACTTATTCTTGGGTCTCGGTGAGACTATATTGCAAGGTATTGAAGCGAGATTTCAAGTCTTGGTTGCGAGTATGGGCCATGAGGATGAGGGAACCGAAAAGGGGCAGTTTTGCCGAAAAATGATATGTATGAATGTGATAAGGGCGAAGAGATGAATCCAATGGAATAGGTCTCAAATAATGGTGAAAAAAATTCCAGACTTTTTTTATTTTATTTTTTTATACCTACGGAGTTATACTCTGGTCTGAAGAATACTGCAGTGATGAAATGCCCAAATGTTTAACCAAGAAGAAAAGTGTAGTTACATGGCAACCCAAACACAGTTGCGCTGAAATAGATCTTGTCTGTTTTAATTTGTTTATGTTTCTGTCCCCAAGGGTTAGGTATTCAAGGGTTCTACAGACAAGGGTTTGCCCTGTCCTATAGCTCTCTGATATACATGTGGGGTCCAAAATTAGTACTCGGCCCAATATCTCAGGGCAATAACAAAGGAGGATAGACCATACCCTTAGGCGTACTACCCGACTACCCAGGTACTAGAGAGTATCTTCCCGAGTGTTGTTCTCGGTGGCACTATAGCAGTCAAGGGACTGATTGGTTTATCTAAAGAGGGATTCAGGAAATCTAGGCTGATCCGTACACAGGTGTTGTCTGGTGCGCTACCACCCGAAGAAGTACCAACAAGGGTTAAAGGGTGGCCAACAGATGTGTGCTTAAGAACCACTTGTATTCCCTGTGTGTATGAATCCCTCAACTGTGGGTTTATGTGCTTAACGACAAATCTCTATGGCTTAAAGACGTTAGAATACGTATGTACCCTAAAAAAAAAATATGCACAATTTTTGCCAAGGAAATTTCTCTGATACCACTTGTAATATACCAGATATAAAAAGTATGCAGAATAGAAATAAAATCATAGAAATGGCAGAATAACAACAATATAACCAGACCAATCACCACAATAGCACTGAAATGATATAAGAATAACAACAGCAATAGCACTTTGATTCTGAAAGCAATGTTCACGGGCCTCTTCGAGGAGGAAACCTCTAGTTGACAAGAGCTCTATTACATTAATATCCAAGCTAGGGTTCTCATACCCTCGAATCCTATTTATACTAAATATGTCTATCAAGAGAAGCATCTAGAGGAAGATCCTTCTAGAAGCGGAAGCTTCTATTAGGTCTTATTAAATTTGACATATTCTATTTTATTGCAAGGCCTTATTAATATTGACCTTTATTACATCCGAATATATTGTTCTACCTGTGTATGGGTTAGGGCCCTAATAATAACATATCTAGACCAGTAGCCCAAGAAATATCCAATGTGCTAGGAGACCGAATTAACTGACAAAAATACATGAAAACTATACCCACGCACCCAAGCAACAAGTGAACAAGACGCAAGGTGACATCACTCAAATTAAATTGCGCAACTAACCGCAGGATTTCTTGTTCCTACAAGACAACACGAGTGGTGAAAGACTATGACCAACCACCATTTACAATTTGACTTAAGGAACAAGGTGCATAGTAACCAATAAATTGTTAAACAATTAATCATTTTAGCTAATAAAACTATTAATCCCTCAACCATTAATATTGCGCAAGCTATCAAACGACTTTTCCAAAAAACCATAAACCATTATCTGTTAAGCATGATGTCTAAGCACGAAGGAGTGAACTATTATAAATGTTATTATTATCATAAATGTGACCATAAATGTTATCATAAATGTGAATTATTATATCTAACAATGATATCGCTCTCCCAAAATAATATTTCGGTCCATTAATATTCGTTGTCATATACAAAATATAATTGTTGCCTAATTTAATTCTCTATATATTCGTTGTCTATACAAAATAAGAGCTAATAATGATATTAACACTAATGATATATAATAAATATATTGTCGTCTAAATA
This sequence comes from Picea glauca, assembly GCA_000966675.3. Classification (NCBI taxonomy): domain Eukaryota; kingdom Viridiplantae; phylum Streptophyta; class Pinopsida; order Pinales; family Pinaceae; genus Picea; species Picea glauca. The sequence continues at coordinate 213,256 of JZKD02S0501075.1, read as the reverse complement.
TAGTGCTATCCGTCAATGACATATAATAATGATACATACTATACCATCACTGTCATACACTGCATACCACACAACAGTTACCAACGCCGCAATGATCCAGTCACAAAAAAGCAGTTGTTCATAGCCATAAAACACAACTACTACATGGTCACAATGCATCCACAGTTGATATCTAAATTCACTTTCATTCAATGTATAATTTCATTGTATATATATATATATATATATATATTTGCAGTAATATATATCTAAATTGCAGAGTAATTAAATGATAATGTTGTGATTTAAATCTATGAGATCGCAGAGTAAAATAAATGAAGTTGTTATGTAATACATTAAATATAAAATTGTTGTGTTATATTGCCAAGAAAAATCGTTGTCTATATTTGTGTGTTTAGAGCATGTCTAAATCATTGTCAAGCATTTGGATGGGGCATAAAGTTCGTTGTGTTTTAGCATTAAAGAAAAAAAATGCATACATATATAATTTCGCAGACACAAATAAATAAATGCAAGCTAATGATATATTGCTATCCATTAATAATATCGTTGTCTAACACTAACGATATATAATAATGATATTGCTGTCTAAAATATATTGCTAAGTTAAATATGATATTGTTGAGCGAAAATATGATATTATTGGGCGAAATATGATAACGTTGTGTTATTAAATGTATAAATCGCTACCAAACTTAAACATCACTAGACTTGAACAATATTAATCTCTTCAATATTAATCGTTGGGTAATATAAAACATGAAATAAAAACTTGTTGTCTATATAAATTTATTGTCTTAAAATATAAAATTGTTGTTTATATTCACATATTCGTTGAATATAATTTGCTGGAAATAATTCACATTTAATTAAATCGCTTAGAATAAAATCATTGTCAAACAATTAGAAAAACGCAGTCATTCCATATTACCAACGCTTAGATTTACCATTCAAGGAATCGCAAAGATAATATGCCAAGAAATCGCAGAGATGAATCGATCGAAGATGAATTAAAAAAAACACAGAGATACTCAATCACAAGAAGGTGCAAAGACCAATCATTCGGCAATGAATCAAACAAAAACGCA
>JZKD02S0501075.1:156244-190600 GCA_000966675.3 Picea glauca | reverse complement strand
ATGTAGTTATCTATTAATTACTAATATTTTAATTAATTAATGTATTTATTGATGTATTCAATATATTAGTGCTTCATATTGATGTGTCCATTATATTAGTAATGTATTTGTTGATTAGTATGTATTTATTAATGCATTTAATTTATTTATTGATGTATTTAATGTATTACTTTATTAGTGTATTAATACTTTAGCAATTTATTAATGTATTAATTAATTAACACATCACTTTATCAATGGATCAATCAATTAATAAGTTAATTATGTAAATTAATACATTAATTTATAAATTATTATTATATATTACATTATAATTTATATATTAAATTTATATATTACATTAATGCATTACATTAATATATTATTATTATATATTATATGGTATTAATTAATTAATATATTAATGGTCATCCCCAAAGCATGCCTACCGTCAACTAGCAACAACCACTTTATAAAAGTGGTTGATATAAGCCGGTCGACATCATTAATTTTAAAAAGTGAAAAATGACATCGATTGGCGTATATCAACCACTTTTATAAAATGGTTGTTACTAGTATATATCCTTAACATTAAATATTATCCTTCGCAGATTTTTTGATACTCCATGCAAAATCATTTTCTTCGCATAGTACGGTTACGAATATCATGGAAATCATTCAACGCGACAAGGGAAAATGTCTCATCATAGCGAGTGACTTCAACGTATTACTACATCAATTTCCAATAAATCAACCTTTAAAAATTCTAAATAATCCACTACACTACACATTACCTTGGTCTGTATATCCATCCTCTTGCCATAAATCAACTCTTAAACTTCTCAATGATACAATGAAGTATATATTTTGTCTTCCATGCCCATTTGCATCCAAGAACCTTTCATTCTCGAGGGAGTTTTATTAGGTACCAAATATGATTTTTATCTAACAATTTGAATTCCTTTTTTATCGTGTTTAATTAGTTTTTATGTTTTTTTATTGTTAAAAATGGTACAAGTGTTTTTTACTTATTCGTTAAACTTAACAAGTTTACATGGTAGTTTTTATCTTCTTTAAAAAGCATTAACAATTGTAAATATAAATTAATAAATTTAAATATAAATCAATGTTAATGAATGATTAATGAAAGTGTTAACAAAAATTTTAAAGAAAAAACATTTGTTAAAATATAGACATTGTATTGAGTGGTTTGACACTATGACATTGAATTATGACATTTCATTTATGATAATTGATATATCACAAAGATATCTTCAAAATATATGCTTTTATTTATTTCTTAATCACGATGTCACTAATTAATGGAGGTATCATGGCGTTAGTCCGTTGTCTTTGTGGCAAACAAATTAAATATACACATCAGTTCATTGTCTTTAGTCCTTGGTTGGGAATGCACAACCTGCCTCTTGAATATCATAATGTCTAAAACCCTCACAACCTTTAATAATGCTTTGGGTAAGGTTGTTTTCCCTGTGATGTTTATAGTTGGAACTAGAAATCAAACTATAACTACTTTGTTTTCCACTATAAGGTTTGTTTTGTTCGGTGTCCATGAATGATAGTCGTTAGATCTATAGTTCGAGATATCTTCGTCATTGATCTTGTAACTAATCTCAGGAGGGATTTTAGCGCCTTGAGTATCGGAGTACCAAACCTCAAAAGGTTTCCATGTCTATTTTTTCATTTGGGAAATTCCCCATATGTCGGTGCTCGGTAGAGAACGGTTTAGTGGAAGGCTTTCGAATCCCTCCTGGATTAGCCTATGAACGAGGAAGACATGTGTTGCTCAAGATACTCATATTTAATAACGTAAATTAAACATGAAATTAGGATGAACTGTCAGACTTCAGAAATAGTTCTTATAGCCAAAACAATAGTTTAGACTTATCCATGTCAATAACAAGCAGAGAAAATAGTCACTCAAAGGCATCAATACACATATTCATGTTCAATTCCATTTTATCTATGATCAAATTCAGTTAAGAATGTTATTGTAAGAGTTTCGCAAAATTTTAACAATAGTGCGGAAATTGAGGACATGAGGCTTTGATCAATAAATAAATCTGACAAAAGAGAGAAGTGGTTTTCAAAATAAACATTTCATTAGTCTTGAATAATAGTTCCAAAACTAGCAAAACATCATACAACTGCAACCACTTCCAGGTCTTCAAAAATTAAAATATCAAGTCTTTTACAACAGTGCGCATAGCCTTCTCTCCGTAATTTTCAACCCCTCGGTCTTTTTAGATTGCAACTGAGACTCAGCAGAAAATTCCAAGACTTGCTCATGTTGTTCTTTGATGACATATAATATTGTATAGAATAATACCTATGAATATGATCATTTAGCATTGTGAAATTAGGCCATTTCCTTTTCTTACTTTTAGCCAAAGTAAATGCAATGTCGACACTGAAATTCTGATATGCAATCTCTCTTAATGCTAGCCTTTCTGGGACATACTTGGGTAGAATTTGAGGGGGACCTTCACAACCAAAAATATCTATGTATGAAAATTCTTCATCTACGAACCAATTGCCAATTTATTTTATAGAATCCATAGCCTCTTGAGTGAATACTGGGGCTGCCAAGTTTTTCAAAAGCAGATGTAGGGGGATAATGAAAAAATATAGATTTCATAGAAATCGTTTTTGCAGTTGATCTCCCACATTTTAGAGAAGTATAAATGAATTACTTCCTTGGAGGGAGAACAACTCCGAGATAAAAGAAGGAAAGAAGTAATTGCACAAATGACATCCACTAAATAAGCATACATAAAAAGCCCTGGACAATATCCTTGAAGGGATTCCTGAGACTTTTTCACTTCCTGTTTGATATTGGCAGAGAGTATATGTTAGGAACCATATCTATTATAATAGCTTAAAACAACAATATTGCAGCGAATACCAACGAAATAACAACAAAGAACATAAATAAAGCAGTGGAACAACAAAATATACGGAACTAAAACACCAAAATAATAACTTCATTGATAGGAAGCAATATTCACTTGCCTCTTCCAGTGGGAAACCTCTAATAGAGAAAATCTCTATTACAATAATTAACAAGACAAATCCCCCTCATACCTTCTACTCTTATTTATACTAATTCTATATTTTAAATAAAATTCTAGAGGAAAATATTTCTAGAAGCGAAAGCTTCTATTAGGTATTCTTACATTGACTTGTTCATATTTATTAAATACGATTTATTAAATAGTATAGGCCTTTATTACATGGAAATATATTATTTTACCTACATGAGAAGTTAGGGGTTTAGGTCCCTAACATGCCCTCCCCATTGAAGAACAACCTTGTCTGCAAGGCTTGAGATGAGAAAATTCCTAGAGAATAGTAGTCGGCTCCCAGGTGGTATCTTCTAAGTTGTATCTTTCCACTACACAAACACCTCCTTCATGGTGCGCTTACGAAGACGACGTTCATGTTGGTCCAATACTTCTTGTGGTTGCAACCATATGAAACCTTCAACAACTGACTTCAGAAGATTGGCTTGAGTTGGGCACTTAGTCCCAATCACCTTCTTTAAGCATGAGACATGAAAAACATGATGGATCTTAGAATAATTGGGCATAGCTAAATAATAGGCCATTAGTCCCACATGTGTAACATCCCACTCTGGCACACTAAGTGAACCTATTCTTTGAGGACACTTGCTCGCAAGTGATCCATATTATTATGCTATTAAAACTTTTGAATTTGATTATGATACGTTATGGGTTGATGACATATTTTTTTACTACATTGACATAGACAGGTGCTATTGACTCGGTTTTACTAAGTGTGCAGGGTTTTGGACCTTGAGGATGTAGAGGCATCGATGGAACCCCTTCGACCCCGGATCGAGTCAGGGAATGTGCTATTGGGGTTTTATTTTTTTACTGTGATATTAGTACATCTGATTAGACGATATGATGTGGAGATGTTCTGACATGATTTGTTGATCATGCAGGCTGACGATAGCTTGTCGACCAGACTCACATATGGAGTAAAGGGGTCACACACGAATACCAGAGAGGTTGAGGGAGAGGTGTGGACAACAACCCTACCACAACCTACTAGCACTCTCGTCGTGGCTCGAATTGTAGGTTAACGATTACCTAGTTCGAGAGGACCCACGATGCCATGAGGGAAGACTACGACAGTAGCTCACGATGATTCTAAGGGGTACGCAATAAGGCGGGGGCCTTATTCCTTAGAAGACCTTAGTCTCCCACAAGTTCACCTATCGGAGTGTTGACTCCAGGGTTTATTGATGTCTACCAACCAGTCAAGAGGCGAATGGCACCCTTGGAGCACATAGTGCGTCCTGAAGGGCACATCGCGCAAGGGAACAGATGAGGCGAGTGGCACCCTTGGAGCACCTGGTGCGTCCTGAAGGGCACGTCGCATTGATGGATGATAGAGGGATGAACCCAGATGAACCTAGATGGCCCTAAGATAGGGAGGTAACCTAAAGAGGGAAAGAGGTGAACTCATGGTAAAAAGTGGGAGGTCAACTTAGTAAAGAATCTGCATTTAAGAACCTTCTAAATTGAACTAAATTAGCAACTTCATAATAGGCAAAGCCTTTAAAACCTGTAAGGGAATCTAGGGACACCTAGGAGTAATTTTAGGAGTAACTCTAGGTGCGTGAGGGAAATAAGACAATTAATAATTATAAGAAAATAATTATTGGAGGAATGTGGGGGATGTGTGACACTTGTACGAACGAGAATTTTTACGAATTTTTATTAAAATTTTAATTAAATGATATTTATGGAAAGAAAGGAAGTCAGAAAACTCTATAAAAGATAGGGAGGATAAGGAAGAAAGGGGGATCGGTTGTTAGCGTAACATTACACTGTAGGAATAGTGACTTGACTGATTTACTTGTGGGAGTTGGGATTTCCCAGCTCGGAGAGGAGTGGTATCTCGGCCTTGCGAGGCGAGATGGGAGCTAGACATACCCTCTGGATAGTGTGTGGCCCCTTTGCGGCTTGGGGGGATAAGGGGGAAGAATAGTACCCATAGTGTTGGCTGGGAGGTACCAGTGTAGTCTCGACGATCGGCAAGCAGGTTTTGCATGGAGCGCGCGGACAACACTCGGAGCAGGTGAACAGGCAATGGTACGCCTTTTGGTTGAATGATAGAATGTGTATGATGTATGATTTAGATCTATTGGTGTGATTATTTTGGGTTTGTTTTTGGTTTCGGTTTCCCAGGAAATCTATTCCTCTACCATGCTTGATTTTTATGACGAAATTCATTTGCCTGAATCGATTCCTGAAGTTACATATCTGAAATTTTGACTGAACTTACAGGTCCGAAAAGCATTTTAGGTTTAGAAATTATGCCATGCAATTTTATGTAATGTAAATTTTATGTTTAGCAATTTGTAATGTAATTTTATATAATGTAACTTTTGCATTGGGACTTTTATGGAATGTAAACTTATGTTTAGAATTGACTGTAATTCATTTATGTTTAGAATTTACATATCTGAAATTTGACTGAACTTACAAGACTGAAATGCATTTTATGTTAGAATTTACATGTCTGAAATGCATTAATTATCTGAATCGACTGTAATGCATTTTATGTTTCGAATTGTTGAAATTCTGGAATTCGTGCAATGTTAGGACAACAAGGTGCACGGTGAGGCATGAGGCATCACCAGGAATGATACGAATTGGGTTTCCGTTTATCAAAACTTCTTCCACGGTTTTCCTCACAAAACCACTTTTTAAACTCGTTCCAACTCTTCTCTTAGACGCTTATGATATTTAAGGCGCATGTCATGATGGGCATTGAAGCGCTTCTCTTGCAGTGAAACGCATTGCGACCTGCTTTAAAGCTGAACCAGACCCCCACTTGAATACTTGGATGATACCCCTTGATATGGATTAAGACGACCGACAAGGCTTTCCACTGTCCAGAAACCACAAGTTTTGCTTAGTAGATGTCTCCCGCCTCTGCAGACTCTGTTGAGTCATATCCTTCCACCCCTACAAAGTGTATCAGAACCATATACTCGCCTCTATAAACTGTGTAAATTCACCTTTCCTTAAAGGCGTTGTGCATGGGTTCGGCCCCTTAGATTTCCCTTGGTTCCTTTTGTGGGTGTTATCCTCATGATTTGGTGTTGACGAATCCTTGTTCCTCGATGTCTGGCGTATGCTCGTTTTTGGGAATGTATCTCAATAACCGCCCAATATTATCGCTGCATAATCGGTTAACTATGCCATACCTCTGCCAGTCGGGTTATGTACAACAGTGAAAGGGTTCCTCTATGACGCGGTCAGGATGAATTTGCCAACTTGATTCTTTCCTTGACAGTTGCCTTTTGATTTCTGACTTCTGGCATGCACTCGTCGCCTTCAGTTTTCTTGTGTCGTTTTAGATGCTTCTGTTTCCCCTTTTTTTTACTTGGAAAATCAAGACCTCGAAATCACTAGTTATATTCTAATGACAGCACCCAATCCATGGACAGTTCTTGTATCTACTGGCGTTTATGTAGACTGTGTTTTCTACTCTGTTGTTAGCCCCTTCTTCAGACACTGTATATTTGGTTAACAACAACTTCCCACATGGTTTTAGTTTACGCTTTAATAAGGGAACGACTAATAAAAATGCGTTGGGATTAATTAGGATTGCAGTAGGGATAATTTAATTACTTAAACATTTTGGAAGAATATTCTATTAAAACGATTGTTACTATTTCTTGAGAAGAAATACATTACCCTTGCATCTTTGATTATATCTTATGAGGAATGATCTGCAGACTACATAGATTAGTTAAGACTAGCTCCTTTAATAATACATTACCTTTTATGTGTGGGAATTCGTGAGATTAGTTATCGTGGATTGGTTGTTTAGATCCTTACTTATAGTGACTCTTAAGTGTTGGAGACTCACACTTGTAAATGGACTTATAGAACCATTATAGAATAAGCGAAGGAACATTAAGGGCATATATTACACCATATTTTATTATACCATGATGCTATGTTTATTGAAATCATATACATAGCATGAATTATGTAATAACTAGTCCCAATGTGTACATATTCTTGGATTTCAGATTCAACGGTCTAACCAGGGTTGTAATTTATTTGCTATGATATGTCAAATTATATCTATATTAGAGCATGTTTTCCTTAAATGTAATGAAACAGAAATCCGAAATCAGTTGACCGGAGTGTATATTTACTAGGTTATAACTATTTTAAATGTATTTGAAATCAAATCATAAAGATAGTAAACAAACCCAATATTATAGCAAAGAAATTCTTGAATTAAAATCTAAAACTATTATGATTGGTAAGAGTATATTTTCCTTAAATGTATGTAATGAAATAGAGTTAAGGTAGAAAATCTACATGAGTATATATCTACACCGTTATAGATTATAGTGATGAATTATTTTAAATGTATTTAAAGTTATAGATCACAGCCATGAATTATTTTAGATGTATTTGAAATCATCTTGACTTATCACTAAATATATTTAAGTTGGGTTATCATGAGCTTGTATGGAATGAGATATAATAGAACCTTCCAAAAGAGGCTAATTATATTCTTTAGTTTATCATTTAAATAGTGAGAAGAATAAATTATAATAAGTGAACCTTTCATTATTATAATTAGGGGATATATTAAACATATGGAGACAAGTGAAAATCTCTAGTTATGGATCATGTTAATTAGAATTTTAGGAACTTGAGGTATAGTTGGTAAGTTTAATTACTCTGATTATATTTTGTCGATGCACTAGAATTGAATTTATTATAACATTGGTAGAATTACTTACATTGCATAGTAACGAAGAAACTATAGTACTAGTGATGAAGGATTTGATTTATAGGTTGCGAAATTGTCCTTGTTATATGAGAATTGTTTATGGGTTACAAAAATTTAATTATGAAGCCTATGTTTCAATTGAAGTTTATTGATCTTCCTAAATTAGTTTTTCATACCAAGATGGCGTTACAGATAATTAGATCATACTGTATTGAATTGTTCGATTCTTGAGCAAGAGATTTATTTTTAAATTATTGATATTAAAATTCTAGGATTGTTGGTTATACTAGAATTGGATAAGGGAATTAGATACCTCCTTGTTCCTCAGAACAGTCACCAGCCCTGAGACCTTAAATGGTCAAAATCGATGGGAACCTAGGCTTGAGAATTTCTTATGTGTCTTGGAGGTCCTAACCATTGTAAGTAGGATGGACGGGAAGTCAGTCTTATTATTTGTCGATTGATTGTCATTAATTGCTTGCAGATGCTTGATGTGCGTCTTAGATATTTATGTTGATATTACATATGCATGCATCATATTCTTCGTCACGTGGTGACATAGATTCGAATGTATTAATTACCCTTGTACACACGCTCACACACAAACAAACAAAAAAAAATTCGCACTTGTTAAGAGGTTTATCGTCATGACCAACGGGAGGGTGTTACATGTGGTATCAGAGCGGGTTCAACCTGCAACTTGGGATCGCTACGGCTTTTGTTGATGTGAAATATTGATTATACTGTTGCTAATTGAGTTGTCTTGTGTGCGTGTAGGTAATCATGGTTAGAGGACGTCGCGGAGGCAGACGACGAGGTGTTAGGCGAGGGGGCGCAATGCCTCCAGTAGCCTCCACACCTGAGGTGTCTAACCCCGAGGGAGTTGAGAAGGTTCTCAGATAGGAGCAGATATCATTTAGCGACGTAGTTAGAATGATGAGATCTTTTCAGCGCATGTCCGAGGCTCTAATCAGCTATTTGGACAGAGATGAAGCCAGGGTGCCGACACCTGCTGAGGTTCCACCGCGTGCTCCGGTCGGTACAGGTAGCATTCACCGTGAACTCAAGAATGTCAAATTTCCCGAGTTCTTGGGTGCCCCGGACGGCTCAGCCGCCAAGGCATGGTTGGAGAACATGGCGATGTGCTTCACACTTCATGATTATACCTCCAACATGAAGGTATACATGGCAGTCTTTCAACTAAAGGGGAGCGCTCTTCTATGCTGGAAGATGCTCCTACCGTAGTTGAACATGACCATCGAAGTCATGTCATGGGAACTGTTCGAGGAACGGTTCCAAGAGAGGTACCTTTCATAGGAATTCATTGAGCGTCAGCTTAATGAGTTCAACGACTTACGACAGGGAGGTCATACGGTGCCCAAGTACGAGGCTCGTTTTATAGAGCTACTCCGGTATGCTCTGCACCTTAACACTAAGAAACTTAAGGTCAACAGGTTCGTGTTTGGCCTTAACAGCAGCCTGCATGCAAAGGTTAGGATTTTGATGCCTCAAACCTTGCATGATGTCATTCAAAAGGCCCTCATAGTAGAGGAGGAGCTTATCAGTGGGGGTCAGACCAGGAATCCCACAAGACCAGTAGGGTAGGTTTCATCTGGAACCCAGCAACACTAGACACCAACGAGACATACTCCGAGATATCGTGGCTTCCAGAGGGGATCCACATTCACTACACCTCGGCGGTCGTCGCCTCAGCAGCGGACACCTTATTAGGGATGACAGCATCAGTAGCAGAGTCGACCGCAGCAACAGTAGTTTAGGCCTATTCAGCAGAACAGACTAGGGTTCCAGGCTGGTGGGTCGTCATCTTCTACTTCGGGTACCATGACTACTGGGCCAAAGAAGGGGTGTTGGACATGTGGAGAGCCACACTACCAGTGCGACTGTCTTATGGAGAGGACCAGAGCATATGAATCAATCGGACCCACTACCATGGGAGATATGGGCAAGGCCCATCAGATTCATGCAGCAGTGAATAACCGCTAGGTAGAGCATCAGTCGACTGTGCTCGAGATGACAGGTATTGTCGTTGACCAGACCCTTAGTATTTTGATAGATCCCAGTACTACCGAGAGTTTCATTTCTGGTGCAGTGCTAAAAATGATTGAGGTAAAGGCAGTCGAACAGGATGAGTTTAGCCTCATGGAGATGGTTTTGGGAGCCAAACAAAAGGTTGGAGGAAAGGTTACAGGATGTATCCTTAACCTGGGAGAGATTGTCACAAGGGCCAACATGTACATCACGATCCTAGGATCTTATGATGTTGTGATTGGTATGGACTAGTTGGAATCGCATGAGGCGATACTCAACTGTAAGACAAAACAGTTGAGCTTGGTCGATGACGAGGGACAGAGATGTGTGATTGTAGGATGGAACCAGGGAGTTTCCCTAAGGTTCATCTCTTCCTTGCAACTTCGGAAGAGCATGCGCAAGGGGTGCAAGCTTTATACGATCCTTGTGCTAAACGAGAAGGGAGTAGTGGAAGGTCTAGAACACCTTCCGGTGGTGAGAGAGTTTGCAGACATGTTTCCAAAGGAGTTACTTGGGATGTCACCAGAGAGGTAATTGGAGTTTACCATAGACCTAAAACCGGGGACTGAACCGATAGCAAGAACGCCTTATTGGATGTCGACCCCAGAGTTACAAGAGTTGAAAATGCAACTGAAGGAGTTGTTGGACCTAGGACTGATACATCCTAGTGTGTCACCGTGGGGTGCACCTGTTATTTTCATATGAAAGAAGGATGGATCATCGAGACTTTGCATTGACTACCGTCAACTGAACAAGGCCACGATCAAGAATCAGTATCTCTTGCCAAGAATTGATGATCTGCTCCATCAACTGAAGGGTGCGACGATGTTCTCCAAGATCAATTTGCGATCAGGGTATCACCAGTTATGGATCAAGGAGGATGATGTCCCTAAGACCGCCTTTAAGACGAGTTTTGGACATTACAAGTTTACTGTTTTACAATTTGGACTGACAAACGCCCCAAGGGTATTTATGAGTTTGATGAAAGGGGTGTTCCGCGAGTACTTGGACAAGTTCATCCAAGTGTTCATTGACGATATTTTGATTTACTCTCATATGACGGAGGATCATGATGAGCACTTACACTTGGTACTACAGTGTCTGCGAGAGCACAATTTATATAGGAAGTTGTCCAAATGCTCATTTTATCAATCGAAGATTCACTACTTATGGCATGTCATCTCCGGTGAAGGCATTGTCATGTATCCAGCAAAGGTCGAGGCTATTATGGAATGGCCTGCACCGACGAATGTCCAGGAAGTGCGTAGCTTCATGGGTTTAGGAGGATACTATTGATGGTTCGTCGAGGGATTTTCGAAGATAGCAAATCCGATCACGGAATTGCAGAAGAAGAACAAGAAGTTTGTATGGACCGAGAAATGCGCAGAAGTTTTTCAGAGGCTTAAGGAGTTGTTGACAATAGAGTCGATACTAAAGGTCCCTAACATGGATGTGGACTTCTTGATATGCATAGACACATCCAAGGAAGGCTTAGGCAGAGTCTTGATGCAAGACGGACGAGTGATTTCTTACATTTCAAGGAAACTGAGAAAGCATGAGGAGAACTACGTGACGCATGATTTGGAGTTACTAGCCATGGTATATGCCTTTAAGGTTTGGAGACACTACCTTGTTGGAAAAAAATTTGAACTAAAGACTGACCATTGTGAACTACAACATATTTTTATGCAAAGTGACTTGAATGCACGACAGCGACGTTGGTCGAAACTACTTAGCGAGTACGACTTTGAGATTACTTACATAAAGGGAATATTGAACCGAGTGGCGGATGCTTTGAGTTGAAGACCACACATCTTTTCGGTGTTGCCTCTTCAGACAAATCTACGTGAAAATATTCTAACTTTACAGCGTGACAATGACTGGTACAAAGAGGTCGAGGGTTTTATTGGACAAAACACAATGATGGTACCACGATTTGAGGGATTTTCATTTGATGGTGATGGTTTATTGAGGTTTAAAGGTCGGATTTACGTGGCGCCAAACAACGAGTTGAGGAATTTGATCCTAAGAGAAGCTCATAGAACAGTATACATGGCTCATCTGGGAGTCACGAAGATGAGGACAGACCTTAAACCCTTATTCTTTTGGAATGGAATGAAGGCAGACATAGTTAATTATGTGGCCATATGTCTAGAATGTCAACAAGAAAGGCTGAACATAGACACCCAGCAGGATTACTACAACCACATGCTATTCCGGAATTGAAATGGGAGGTTATTTCGATGGATTTTATTGTTGGATTGCCATTGACAGCAAGGAGACACGACTCGATTTTCGTAGTAGTAGACACTCTAATGAAGAGTTCTCACTTTATTCCTGTGCGTATAATGTATCAGGCACATGACATTGCTAGATTTTTCATCAGTGAGATTGTGAGGCTACATGGCGTGCCTAAGAGGATTATATCCGATCGAGGATCGGTGTTTACTGGACGATTTTGGACGAGTTTCCAAGAGGCCTTGGGAACCCAACTTAAATTTAGTACTACGTATCACCCAGAGACTGACGGGCAAATCGAACGAACTAACCAAACCTTAGAGGACATGTTGCGCATGTACGTGATGGACCAACAAAAGTTTTAGGAATAATTCATGCCACTAGTGGAGTTCGCTTACAACAACAGTTACCAGAGCACCATTAAGATGGCACCTTTCGAGTTTCTTTACGGGTGACCGTGTCGGATGCCCTTGAGTTGGTATCGGCTTGAGGATAGGGTCCTGGTGGGGCCAAAAGAGATCCAAGAAATGGAACAGAAAATGAAAACAATAAGAAAAGGGATTAAAGAAGTGTAGGATCGACAGAAGAGTTATGTCGATGCGCACCATGTCGACTGTAGTTACGAGGTCGGCGATCGAGTCTTCTTGCGGGTTAAACTTCATAAGAGTTCTATCAAGTTTGGGAAAGGAGCTAAACTCTCTCCTAGGTTCATGGGACCCTTTGAGATTGTGGACAGAAAGGGACCCATGGCCTATCGACTAGCCTTGCCTAATTCTTTGAGGCATATGCATGATGTTTTTCATGTATCTGTTTTGAGACATTATATTAGTGATCCTACACATGTATTTGACAAGATTTCCTTGCAGGTATCGGAAGAGGGAGCACTCACGGATGAGCCGGTCCGCATCTTATATCATCGCATTCGACAGTTATGACATTGAATGGTAGATTAGGTCAAGGTCTAGTGGGACAATTATAGTCCGCACTCGGCAACTTGGGAGGACGCATATGATGTGTGCCAGCAGTTTCCATTTTTGTTTGATAGATAGACATATGATGTTGTGATACACTTTATTTTCGCATTTATACTGTGAAACTTCGGGAAGAAGTTTAGACCAAAAGGGGGTGTATCTAACATCCCTCTTTGGCACACTGAGCGAACCTATTCTTTGAGGACACTTGCTCGCAAGTGATCCGGATTATTATGCTATTAAAAATTTTGACTTTGATTATGATGCGTTATGGGTTGATGACATATTATTCTACTAAATTGACATAGACAGGTGCTATTGACTTGGTTTTACTGAGTGTGCAGGGTTTTGGACCTTGAGGATGCAGAGGCATTGATGGAACCCCTTGGACTCCGGATCGAGTCAGGGAATTTGCTATTGGGGTTTGATTGTTTTACTATGATATTAGTACATCTGATTAGATGATATGATGTGGATATGTTCTGACATGATTTGTTGATAATGCAGGTCGTTGCTAGCTTGCCGACCAGACTCACATATGGAGTAAAGGGGTCACACATGACTACCAGAGAGGTTGAGGGAGAGGTGTGGACAGCAGCCCTGCCACAGCCTACTAGCACTCCCGCCATGGCTCGAAATGTAGGTTAACGATTACCTAGTTCGAGAGGACCCACGATGTCATGAGGAAAGACTGCAATAGTCACTCATGATGATTCTAAGAGGCACGCAATAAGGCAGGGGCCTTATTCCTTAGAATCCCTTAGTCTAGCACAAGTTCACCTGGCAGAGTGTTGACTCCAAGGGTTACTGATGTCTACCAATCAGTCAAGAAGTGAGTGGCACCCTTAGAGCACATAGTGTGTCCTGAAGGGTACCTCGTGCAAGGGAACAGATGAGGCGAGTGGCACCCTTGGAGCACCTGGTGCATCCATAAGGGCACATCGCATTGATGATGATAGAGGAATGAACCTAGATGGCCCTAAGACAAATAACACATTAATAAATGTTTAAAACAACTTCCCTAAATAAATGTTGCCCATTTCAGAATATAAGTTCTAAGTCTAAAACTTCGCTAGGGGTAAAAATTTTGTCTACCCTTAAGAAAATATCTATGTAAAAATAAAATAAAAAAATTTTAAATAAAAAAAACCACTTAAGTAATAATTTGGGTCTTCATAAATTTTTGGGTAAATGAAGAGAGTAAGAAATTAAATAAAATCTGTGGATATAAAATGTAAAGAAGAAATTAATTATTTTAACATTTGATGGTTTAAAAAGATACTAAATTAATAATAAAAGGAAAAAGAGGTTAAATTGCACAACTATCGTTTTTAGCTCTAATAAAAAGGGGAAAGAGATAAATTATAAAAATTAGGAAACTAGGGAAAGGAGGTAACCTAAAGAGGGAAAGAGGGAAACTCATGGTAAAAAGCGGGAGGTCAACCTAGTAAAGAATCTGCATTTAAGAACCTTCTAAATTGAACTAAATTAGCAACTTCATAATAGGGAAAGCCTTTAAAACCTGTAAGGGAATCTAAGGACACCTAGGAATAATTTTAGGAGTAACTCTAGGTGGGTGAGGGAAATAAGACAATTAATAATTATAAGAAAATAATTATTGCAGGAATGTGGGGGATGGGTGACACTTGTACGAAGGAAACTTTTTAGGAATTTTTATGAAAACTTTAATTAAATGAGATTTAGGGAAAGAAAGGAAGTTCAAAAACTCTATAAAAGAGAGGGAGGAGAAGGAAGAAAGGGGGATCGGTTGTTAGCATAATGTTACGCTACAAAAATAGTGACTTGACTGATTTACTTGTGGGAGTTTGGATTTCCCATCTTGGAGAGGAGTGGTAGCTCGGCCTTGCGAGGCGAGCTGGGATCTAGACGTACCCTCTGGATAGTGTGTGGCCCCTTTGCAGCTTGGAGAGCTAAGGGGGAAGAAAATTACCCCTAGCGTTGGCTGGGAGGTACCAGTGTAGTCTCGACGGTCGACGAGCAGGTTTTGCATGGAGCGCGCGGACGACACTCGGAGCAGTCGGACAGGCAACGATATGCCTTTTGGTTGAATGATAGAATGTGTATGATGTATGATTTAGATCTATTGGTGTGATTATATTGGGTTTGTATTTGGTTCTGGTTGCCCAGGAAATCCGTTCCTCTACCATGCTTGATTTTTATGATGAAATTCATTTCCCCGAATCGATTCCTGAAGTTACATATCTGAAATTTTGACTGAACTTACAAGTCCGAAAAGCATTTTAGGTTTAGAAATTATGCCATGCAATTTTATGTAATGTAAAGTTTATGTTTAGAAATTTGTAATGTAATTTTATGTAATGTAACTTTTGCGTTGGGACTTTTATGGAATGTAAAATTATGTTTAGAATTCACTGTAATGCATTTATGTGTAGAATTTACATATCTGAAATTTGACTAAACTTACAGGACTGAAATGCATTTTATGTTAGAATTTACATGTATGAAACGCATTAATTATCTGAATCGATTGTAATGCATTTTATGTTTAGAATTGTTGAAATTCTGGAAGTCGTGCAATGTTAGGACAACAAGGTGCACGGTGAGGCATGAGGCATCGCCAGGAATGAGATGAATTGGGTTTTCGTTTATCAAAACTTCTTCCATAGTTTTCCTCACAAAACCCCTTTTTAAAATTGTTCCAACTCTTCTCTTAGACGCTTATGATATTTAAGGCGCATGTCATGATGGGCATTGAAGCACTTCTCTTGTAGTGAAACGCATTGGGACATGCTTTAAAGCTGAACCGGACCCCCACTTGAGTACTTGGATGATACCCCTTGATATGGAGTAAGACGGCCGACAAGGCTTTTCGTTGTTCATAAACCACAAGTTTTTCTTAGTAGATGTCTCTTGCCTCTGCAGAATGTGTTGAGTCATATCCTTCCGCCCCTGCAAACTGTATCAGAACCATATACTCACCTTTGTAAACTATGTAAATTTTCCTTTTTTTAAACATGTTGTGCATGGGATCGGCCCCTTGGATTTCCCTTGGTGCATTCTGTGGGCGCTATCCTCATGATTCGGTGTTGATGAATCCTTGTTCCTCGATGCCTGGTGTATGCTCGTTGTTGGGAATGTATCTCAATAACCACCCAATATTATCACTGCATAATCGGTTGACTGTGCCATACCTCTACCAGTCACGTTATGTACGACAATGAAAGGGTTCTTCTATGACGCAGTAAGGATGAATTTTCCAACTTTATTCTTTCTCTGATAGTTGCCTTTCGATTTCTAACTTCTGGCATGCACTCGCCAACTTCATTTTTCTTACGCCATTTTAGACGCTTTCGTTTCCCCTTTTTTTTACTTGGCAAATCGAGACCTAGCAATCACTAGTTCTATTCTAATGACAACACCCAATCCATGGACAGTTCTTGTATCTACTGGCGTTTACGTAGACTGTGTTTTCTACTCCATTGTCAGCCCCTTTTTCATCCACTGTATATTTGGTTAACAACAACTTCCCACATGGTTTTAGTTTATGCTTTAATAAGGGAACGACTAATAAAAATGCGTTGGGATTAATTAGGATTGCAGTAGGGATAATTTAATTACTTAAACATTTTGGAAGAATATCCTCTTAAAACGATTGTTACTATTTCTTGAGAAGAAATACATTACCCTTGCATCTTTGATTATATATTATGAGGAATGATATGCAGACTACATAGATTAGTTAAGACTAGATCCTTTAATAATACATTACCTTTTATGTGTGGGAATTCGTGATATTAGTTATCGTGGATTGGTTGTTTAGATCCTTACTTATAGTGACTCTTAAGTGTTGGAGACTCACGCTTGTCAATGGACTTATAGAACCATTATAGAATAAGCGAATGAACATTAAGGGCATATATTACACCATATTTTATTATGCCATGATGCTATGTTTATTGACATCATATACATAGTATGAATTATGTAATAACTCCTCCCAATGTGTACATATTCTTGGATTTCAGATTCAACGGTCTAACTAGGGTTGTAATTTATTTGTTGTGATATTTCAAATTATATCTATATTAGAGCATGTTTTCCTTAAATGTAATGAAACAGAAATCCGAAATCACTTGATCGGAGTGTATATTTACTAGGTTATAACTATTTTAAATGTATTTGAAATCAAATCATAAAGATAGTAAACAAACCGAATATTATAGCAGAGAAATTCCTGAATTAAAATCTAAAACTATTCTGATTGGTAAGAGTATGTTTTCCTTAAATGTATGTAATGAAATAGAGTTAAGGTAGAAAATATGCAGGAGTATATATCTACACCATTATAGATTATAGCGATGAATTATTTTAAATGTATTTAAGGTTATAGATCACAACCATGAGTTATTTTAGATGTATTTGAAATCATCTTGACTTATCACTAAATATATTAAAGTTGGGTTATCATGAGCTTGTATGGAATGAGATATAATAGAACATTCCAAAAGAGGCTAATTATATTCTTTAGTTTATCATTTAAATAGTGAGAAGAATAAATTATAATAAGTGAACCTTTCATTATTATAATTATTGGATATATTAAACATATGGAGACAAGTGCAAATCTCTAGTTATGGTTCATGTTAATTAGAATTTTATGAACTTGAGGTATAGTTGGTAAGTTTAATTAATATGATTATATTTTTTCGATGCACTAGAATTGAATTTATTATAACATTGGTAGAATTACTTACATTGCATAGTAACAGAGAAACTATAGTACCAATGATGAAGGATTTGATTTATAAGTTGTGAAATTGTGCTTGTTATATGAGAATTGTTTATGGGTTACAAAAATTTAATTATGAAGGCTATGTTTCAATTAAAGTTTATTGATCTTCCTAAATTAGTTTTTCATACCAGGATGACGTTACAGATAATTAGATCGTACTGTATTGAATTGTTTGATTCTTGAGCAAGAGATTTATTTCTAAATTATTGATGTTAAAATTCTAGGATTGTTGGTTATACTAGGATTGGATAAGGGAATTAGATACCTCCTTGTTCCTCAGAAGAGTCGCCAGCCCTGAGACCTTAAATGGTCAAAATCGATGGAAACCTGGGCTTGAGCGTTGCTTATGTGTCTTAGAGGTACTAACCATTGCAGGTAGGACGGACGGGTAGTCGGTCTTATTATTTGTCGGTTGATTGTCGTTCATTGCTTGCAGATGCTTGATGTGCATCTTAGATCTTTATGTTGATATCACAGTTGAATGCATCATGATCGTCGTCGCATGGCGACGCAGAGTCAAATGTATTAATTACCCTTGTACACACGCACACACACACAAAAAAAAAAAATCACACTTTTTAAGAGGTTTATCATCGTGTCCAATGGGAGGGTGTTACATGTGGTATCAGAGCAGGTTCAACCAGCGACTTGGGATCGCTACAGCTTTCGTTGATGTGAAAAATTGATTATACTATTGTTGATCAAGTTGGCTTGTGTGCATGCAAGTAATCATGGTTAGAGGACGCGGCGGAGGCAGACGTCGGGGTGCTAGGGGAGGGGGCGCGATGCTTCCAGTAGCCTCCACACCCGAGGGCTCTAACCACTAGGGAGTTGAGAAGGTTCTTGGACAGGAGAAGATAGCAGTTGGTGATGTAGTCAGAATGATGACATGTTTTCAGCACATGTTCGAGGCTCTGATCATCCATTTGGAAAGAGATGAGGCCAGGGCGTTGGCACCCACTGAGGTTACACCGTGCGCTCCAGTCGGTATAGGTAGCATTCACCGTGAACTCGAGAAGGTCAAATTTCCTGAGTTCATGGGTTCCCCGGACGGTGCAGCCACCGAGGCATGGTTGGAGAACATGGAAATGTGCTTTGCACTTCATGATTATACCTCCAACATGAAGGTCCACATGGTGGTCTTTCAACTGAAGGGGAGTGCTCTTCTATGGTAGAAGACGCTCCTACTGCAGCTGAACATGACCGTCGAAGACATGTCATGGAAATTGTTCGAGGAATGATTCCGAGAGAGGTACCTTTCATAGGAATTCATTGAGCGTTAGCTTAATAAGTTCAACGCCTTACAACAGGAAGGTCGTATAGTTCCCGAGTATGAGGCCCATTTTATGGAGCTACTCTGGTATGCTCCGCACCTTAACACTGAGAAAATTAAGGTCAATAGGTTCGTGTTCGACCTTAACGGTAGCCTGCGTGCAAAGGTTAGGATTTTGATGCCTCAATCCTTGCATGATGACATCCAGAAGGCCCTCATAGCAGAGGAGGAGCTTATCAGCGGGGGTCAGACTAGGACTGTCACGAGACCAACAGGGAAAGCTTCATCTGGAACCCAGCAACACCAAACACCAGCGAGACATATGCCAGGATATCGTGGCTTCCAGAGGGGATCCACATTCACTACACCTCGGCGGACGCTACCTCAGCAGTGGACACCTTACTGGGGACCACAGCATCGGCAGCAGTGTCAACCGCAGCAGTAGCAGTTTAGGCCTGTTCAGCAGAATAGACCAGGGTTTCAGGTTGGTGGGCCGTCATCTTCTACTTCGGGTACTAGGACTACTGGGCCGAAGAAGGGGTGTTGGACGTGTGGGGAGCCACACTACCAATGCGATTGTCCTGAGGAGAGGACTAGAGGATTCGGATCAGTCTGACCCACTACCATGGGAGATATGGGCAAGGCCCATCGGATTCATGCAGCAGTGAATAACCGCCAGGCAGAGAATCCATCGACTGTGCTGGAGATGACAGGTACTGTCGCTGACCAAACCCTTAGTATTTTGATAGATCCCGGTGCTACCGAGAGTTTCATTTCTGGTGTAGTGTTAAAAAGGATTAAGGTAAAGGCAGTCGAACAGGATGAGTTTAGCTTCGTGGAGATGGCTTCGAGAGCCAAACAAAAGGTTGGAGGAAAGGTTACAGGATGTATCCTTAACCTGGGAGAGTTTGCCACAAGGGCCAACCTATACGTCACGATCCTAGGATCTTATGATGTCATGATTGGTATGGACTGGTTGGAATCGCATGAGGTGATACTCAACTCTAAGACAAAACAGTTGAGCTTGGTCTATGATGAGGGAAAAAGATGTGTGATTGTAGGATGGAACTAGGGAGTTTCCCTGAGGTTCATCTCTTCCTTGCAACTTTAGAAGAGCATGCGCAAGGGGTGCAAGATTTATGCGATCCTTGCGCTAAACGAGAAGGGAGTACCAGAAGGTCTAGAACACATTTCGGTGGTGAGAGAGATTGGGGACGTGTTTCCAGAGGAGTTACCTGGGATGTCGTCGGAGAGGGAATTGGATTTTACCATAGACCTAAAACCGGGGACTGAATCGATAGAAAGACCTGGGACTGATACATCCTAGTGTGTCACCATGGGGTGCACCTATTATTTTCATACAAAAGAAGGATGGATCATGGAGAATTTGCATTGACTACCATCAACTGAACAAGGCCACGATCAAGAATCAGTATTCCTTACCAAGAATTGATGATCTGTTTGATCAAATGAAGGGTGTGATGGTGTTCTCCAAGATCGATTTGTGATCAAGGTATCACTAGTTATGGATCAAGGAGGATGATGTCCCTAAGACCGCCTTTAAGAAGAGGTTTGGAAATTACGAGTTTACTATTTTACTGTTTGGACTGACAAACACCCCAAGGGTATTTATGAGTTTGTTGAACGGGGTGTTCAGCGAGTACTTGGACAAGTGCGTCCAAGTGTTCATTAACGATATTTTGATTTACTCTTGTATGATGGAGGAGCATGACGAGCACTTGCGCTTGTTACTACAGTGTCTACGAGAGCACAATTTATATGGGAAGTTGTCCAAATGCTCATTTTATCAATCAAAGATTCACTACTTAGGGCATGTCATCTTCGACAAAGGCATCATCGTGGATCCAGCAAAGTTCAAGGCTATCATGGAATGGCCTGCACCGATGAATGTCCTAGAAGTGCGTAGCTTCATGGGTTTAGCAGGATACTATCGACGGTTCGTTGAGGGATTTTCGAAGATAGAAAATCCGATCACGGAATTGCAGAAGAAGAACAAGAATTTTGTATGGACTAAGAAATGCGCGGAAGATTTTTGAAGGCTTAAGGAGTTGTTGACAACAGCGTTGATACTAAAGGTCCCTGACATGGATCCGAACTTCTTGGTATGCACAGATGCATCCAAGGAAGGCTTAGGCAGAGTCTTGATGCAAGACGGACGAGTGATTGCTTACATTTCGAGGAAACTGAGAAGGCATGAGGAGAACTATGCGATGCATGATTTGGAGTTACTAGCCATCGTATATGCCTTTAAGGTTTGCAGACACTACCTTGTTGAACGAAAATTTGAACTAAAGACTTACCATTGTGGACTAAAACACATTTTTACGCAAAGTGACTTGAACGCACGACAGTGACGTTGGTCGGAACTGCTTAGCGAGTACGACTTTGAGATTACTTACATAAAGGGAATAGTGAACCGAGTGGTTTTTGCTTTGAGTCAAAGACCATGCATATTTTCGGTGTTGCCTCTTCAGATGAATCTACGTGAAAAGATTCTAAATTTACAGCATGATGATGACTGGTACATAGAGGTCAAGGCTTTTATTGGACAAAACACAATGATGGTACCACGATTTGAGGGATTTTCATTTGATGGCGATGATTTATTGAGGTTTAAAGGTCGGATTTACGTGGCGCCAAATGACGAGTTGAGGAAGTTGATCCTAAGTGAGACTCATAGAACAGTATACATGGCTCATCCGGGAGTCATGAAGATGAGAGCATACCTTAAACCCTTATTCTTCTGGAAGGCAATGAAGGCAGACATAGTCAACTATGTGGCCAGATGTCTAGATTTTCAGCAGGTAAAGGCTAAACATAGACACCCAACAGGATTACTACAACCACACTTTATTCCAGAATCAAAATGGGAGGTTATTTCGATGAATTTTATTGTTGGATTGCCACTGACGGCAAGGAGACACGACTCGATTTTCATAGTAGTAGACACTCTGATGAAGAGTGCTCACTTTATTCCTGTGCATATGATGTATCAGACACCTAACATTGCTAGATTTTTTATCATTGAGATTGTGAGGTTGCATGGCATGCCTAAGAGGATCCGATCGAGGATCGGTGTTTACTGGACGATTTTGGACGAGTTTCAAAGAGGCCTTGGGAACCCAACTTAACTTTAGTACTGCGTATCACCTAGAGACTGATGGGCAAACCGAACGAACTAACCAAACCTTGGAGGACATGTTTCCCATGTACGTGATGGACCAACAAAAGCGTTGGGAAGAATTCTTGCCACTAGTGGAGTTCACTTACAACAACAGTAACCAGAGCACCAATAAGATGGCACCTTTCGAGTTTCTTTACGGGAAACCGTGTCAGATGCCCTTTAGTTGGGATCGTCTTGAGGATAGGTTCCTGGAGGGGCCAGAAGCGATCCAAGAAATGGAAGAGCAAATGCAAACAATAAGAAAAAGGATTAAAGAAGCACAGGATCGACAGAAGAGTTATGCCGATGCGCACCGTGTCGACTGTAGTTACGAGGTCGGTGATCAAGTATTCTTGCGGGTTAAACCACATAAGAGTTTGATCAAGTTTGGGAAGGGAGATAAACTCTCTCCTAGGTTCATGGGACCCTTCGAGATTGTGGAGAGAAAGGGACATGTGGCCTATCAACTAGCCTTGCCTAATTCTTTAAGGCGTATGCACGATGTTTTTCATGTATCTATTTTGAGACATTATATTAGTGATCCTACACATGTATTTGATGAGTTCCTTGCAAGTATTTGACGAGGGAGTGCTCACGGCTGAGCCGGTCCTCATCTTAGATCATCGCGTTCGACAGTTACGACGTCGAACGGTAGAGAAGGTCAAAGTCCAGTGGAACAATTATAGTCTGCACTCGGCGACTAGGGAGGACGCATATGATATGCGCTAGTGGTTTCCATTTTTTATTGATAGATAGACATATGATGCTATGATACACTTTATTTTTGCATTGATACTGTGAAACTTCGGAACGAAGTTTAGACCAAGAGGGGGTGTATGTAACATCCCGCTCTGGCGCACTGAATGAACCTATTCTTTGAGGAGACTTGCTCGCAAGTGATCCGTATTATTATGCTATTAAAACTTTTGACTTTGATTATGATGTGTTATGGGTTGATGACATATTGTTTTACTACATTGACATAGACAGGTGCTATTGACTCGGTTTTACTGAGTGTGCAGTGTTTTGGACCTTGAGGATGCAGAGGCATCGATAGAACCCCTTGGACTATGGATTGAATCAGGGAATGTTCTGTTGGGGTTTGATTTATTTACTGTGATATTAGTACATCTGATTAGATGATATGATGTGGATATGTTCTGACATGATTTGTTGATGATGCATGCTAACTATAACTTGCCAACCAGCCTCACATATGGAGTAAAGGGGTCACACACGACTACCAGAGAGGTTGAGGGAGAGGTGTGGACAACAACCCTGCCACAGCCTACTAGCACTCCCGTCGTGGCTTGAACTGTAGGTTAACGATTACCTAGTTCGAGAGGACCCATGATGTCGTTAGGGTAGATTGCGACAGTCGCTCACGATGATTCTAAGGGGCACGCAATATGGTGGGGGCCTTATTCATTAGAATCCCTTAGTCTCCCACAAGTTCACCTGGCGGAGTGTTGACTCGAGGGGTTATTGATGTCTACCAATCAGTCAAGAGGCAAGTGGCACCCTTGGAGCACGTAGTGCGTCCTGAAGGGAACATCGCGCAAGGGAACAGATGAGGCGAATGGCACCCTTGGAGCACCTGGTACGTCCTGAAGGGCACGTCGCGTTGATGATGATAGAGGGATGAAGCTAGATGGCCCTAAGACAAATAACACATTATGAAATTTTTAAAACAACTTCCCTAATTAAATGTCGCCCAGTTCAGAATCTAAGTTCTAAGTCTAAAACTTCACTAGGGGTAAAAATTTTGTCTACCCTTAAGAAAATATCTATGTAAAAATAAAATAAAAAAATTTTAAATAAAAAAAACCACTGAAGTAATAATTTGGGTCTTCATAAATTTTTGGGTAAATGAAGAGAGTAAGAAATTAAATAAAATCTGTGGATATAAAATGTAAAGAAGAAATCAATTATTTTAACTTGTGATGGTTTAAAAAGATACTAAATTAATAATAAAAGGAAAAATAGGTTAAATTGCACAACTGTCGTTTTTAGCTCTAATAAAAAGTGGAAAGAGGGAAATTATAAAAATTAGGAAACTAGGGAAAGGAGGTAACCTAAAGAGGGAAAGAGGGGAACTCATGGTAAAAAGCGAGAGGTCAACTTAGTAAAGACTCTGCATTTAAGAACCTTCTAAATTGAACTAAATTAACAACTTCATAATAGGGAAAGCCTTTAAAACCTATAAGGAAATCTAGGGACGCCTAGGACTAATTTTAGGAGTAACTCTAGGTGGGTGAGGGAAATAAGACAATTAATAATTATAAGAAAAAATTTATTGGAGGAATGTGGGGGACGGGTGACACTTGTACGAAGGAGAATTTTTAGGAATTTTTATTAAAACTTTAATTAAATGAGATTTAGGGAAAGAAAGGAAGTTTGAAAACTCTATAAAAGAGAGGGAGGAGAAGGAAGAAAGGGGGATCGGTTGTTAGCATAACATTATGTTGCAAGAATAGTGACATGACGGATTTACTTGTGGGAGTTGGGATTTCCTAGCTCAGAGAGGAGTGGTAGCTCGGCCTTGCGAGGCGAGCTGGGAGCTAGACGTACCCTCTGGATAGTGTGTGGCCCCTTTGCAGCTCAGGAGACTAAGGGGGAAGAAGAGTAACCCTAGCATTGGTTGGGAGGTACTGGTGTAGTCTCTACGGTCAGCAAGCAGGTTTTGCACGAAGCGCACGGATGACACTCGGAGAAGGCGAAAAGGCAATGGTACGCCTTTTGGTTGAATGATAGAATGTGTATGATGTGTGATTTAGATCTGGTGGTGTGATTATTTTGGGTTTGTATTTGGTTCCGGTTGCCCAGGAAATTTGTTCCTCTACCATGCTTGATTTTTATGACAGAATTCATTTGCCCGAATCGATTCCTGAAGTTACATATCTGAAATTTTGACTGAACTTACAGGTCTGAAAATCATTTTAGGTTTAGAAATTATGCCATGCAATTTTATGTAATGTAAATTTTATGTTTAGAAATTTGTAATATAATTTTATGTAATGTAACTTTTGCATTCCGACTTTTATGGAATGTAAACTTATGTTTAGAATTGACTGTAATGCATTTATGTTTAGAATTTACATATCTGAAATTTGACTGAACTTACAAGATTGAAATGCATTTTATGTTATAATTTACATGTCTGAAATGCATTAATTATCCGAATCGACTGTAATGCATTTTATGTTTAGAATTGTTGAAATTCTGGAAGTCATGCAATGTTAGGACAACAAGGTGCACGGTGAGGCATGAGGCATCACTAGGAATGAGATGAATTAGGTTTTCATTTATCAAAACTTCTTCCATAGTTTTCCTCACAAAACCCCTTTTCAAACTTGTTCCTACTCTTCTCTTAGACGCTTATGATATTTAAGGCGCATGTCATGATGGGCATTGAAGCACTTCTCTTGTAGTGAAATGCATCGCGACCTTCTTTAAAGATGAACTGGACCCCCACTTGAATACTTGGATGATACCCCTTGATATGGATTAAGACGGCTGACAAGGCTTTTCGCTGTCCAGAAACCACAAGTTTTGCTTAGTAGATGTCTCTCACCTCTGTAGACTGTGTTGAGTCGTATCCTTCTACCCCTGCAAATTGTATTAGAACCATATAATCGCCTTTGTAAACTGTGTAAATTCGCTTGTCTTTAAACGTGTTGTGAATGGGTACGGCCCCTTGGATTTCCCTTGGTGCCTTCTGTGGGCACTATCCTCATTATTTGGTGTTGACGAATCCTTTTTCCTTGATGCCTGGTGTATGCTCATTGTTGGGAATGTATCTCAATAACCGCCCAATTTTATCGTTGCATAATTGGTTGACTGTGCCATACCTCTGTCGGTCGCATTATGTACGGTAGTGAAAGGGTTCCTCTATGACGTGGTAAGGATGAATTTTCCAACTTGATTCTTTCCTTGACAGTTGCCTTTTGATTTTTGACTTTTGGCATTCACACACCGCCTTTAGTTTTCTTGTGCCATTTTAGACGCTTTCGTTTCCCCTTTTTTTAACTTGGCAAATCGAGACCTGGCAATCACTAGTTCTATTCTAATAACAACACCCAATCCATGGACAACAATTGTATCTACTGGAGTTTACGTAGACTGTGTTTTCTACTTCGTTGTCAACCCCTTTCTCAGCCACCGTATGTTTGGTTAACAACAACTTCCCACGTGGTTTTAGTTTACACTTTAATAAGGGAACGACTAATAAAAATGCATTGGGATTAATTGGGATTGCAGTAGGGATAATTTAATTACTTAAACATTTTGGAAGAATATCCTCTTAAAACAATTGTTACTATTTCTTGAGAAGAAATACATTACCCTTGCATCTTTGATTATATATTATGAGGAATGATCTGCAGACTACATAGATTAGTTAAGACTAGCTCCTTTAATAATACATTACCTTTTATGTCCGTGAATTCATGAGATTAGTTATCGTGGATTGGTTGTTTAGATCCTTACTTATAGTGACTCTTAAGTGTTCGAGACTCACGCTTGTAAATGGACTTATAGAACCATTATAGAATAAGTGAAGGAACATTAAGGGCATATATTACACCATATTTTATTATACCATGATGCTATGTTTATTGACATCATACACATAGTACGAATTATGTAATAACTCCTCCCAATGTGTACATATTCTTGGATTTCAGATTCAACGGTCTAACTAGGGTTGTAATTTATTTGCTATGATATGTCAAATTATATCTATATTAGAGCATGTTTTCCTTAAATGTAATGAAACATAAATCTGAAATCAGTTGATCGGAGTGTATATTTACTAGGTTATAACTATTTTAAATGTATTTGAAATCAAATCATAAAGATAGTAAACAAACCCAATATTATAGCAGAGAAATTCCTGAATTAAAATCTAAAACTATTCTGATTGGTAAGAGTATATTTTCCTTAAATGTATGTAATGAAACTGAGTTAAGGTAGAAAATCTGCAGGAGTATATATCTACACCATTATATATTATAGCGATGAATTATTTTAAATGTATTTAAAGTTATAGATCACAACCATGAATTATTTTAGATGTATTTGAAATCATCTTGACTTATCACTAAACATATTAAAGTTGGGTTATCATGAGCTTGTATGGAATGAGATATAATAGAACATTCCAAAAGAGGCTAATTATATTCTTTAGTTTATCATTTAAATAGTGAGAAGAATAAATTATAATAAGTGAACCTTTCATTATTATAATTATTGGATATATTAAACATATGGAGACAAGTGAAAATCTCTAGTTATGGTTCATGTTAATTAGAATTTTATGAACTTGAGGTATAGTTGGTAAGTTTGATTGATCTGATTATATTTTGTCGATGCACTAGAATTGAATATATTATAACATTGGTAGAATTACTTACATTGCATAGTAATGGAGAAACTATAGTACTAGTGATGAAGGATTTGATTTATAGGTTGTGAAATTGTCCTTGTTATATGAGAATTGTTTATGGGTTACAAAAATTTAATTATGAAGGCTATGTTTCAATTGAAGTTTATTGATCTTACTAAATTAGTTTTTCATACCAGGATGGCGTTACAGATAATTAGATCGTACTGTATTGAATTGTTCGATTCTTGAGCAAGAGATTTATTTCTAAATTATTGATGTTAAAATTCTAGGATTGTTGGTTATACTAGGATTGGATAAGGGAATTAGATACCTCCTTGTTCCTCAGAACAGTCACCAGCTCTGAGACCTTAAATGGTCAAAATCGATGGGAACCTGGGCTTGAGCATTTCTTATGTGTCTTGGAGGTCCTAACCATTGCAGGTAGGACGGACGGGTAGTCAGTCTTATTATTTGTTGGTTGATTGTCGTTCATGGCTTGCAGACGCTTGATGTGCATCTTAGATCTTAATGTTGATATCACAGTTGCATGCATCATGTTCATCGTAGCGTGGCGAAACAGAGTCGAATGTATTAATTACCCTTGTACACATGCGCACACACACAAAATAAAAATAAAAAAATTTGCACTTGTTAAGAGGTTTATCATCGTGACCAATGGGAGGGTGTTACATGTGGTATCAGAGCGGGTTCAACCTATGACTTGGGATCGCTACGGCTTTCATTGATGTGAAAGATTGATTATACTGTTCCTGATCAAGTTGTCTTGTGTGCGTGTAGGTAATCATCATTAGAGGATGTCACGAAGGCAGACGACGGGGTGCTAGGGGAGGGGGCACGACACCTCTAGTAGCCTCCACACCTGAGGGGTCTAACCCCTAGGGAGTTGAGCAGGTTCTTGGACAGGAGCAGATAGCATTTGGTGATGTAGTCGAAATGATGAGATCTTTTCAATGCATGTCTGAGGCTCTAATCAGCCATTTGGATAGAGATGAGGCTAGGGCTGGCACTAGGGTAGATAACACCTGCAACTATAAATTCTTGAACAATTTTATCAATTTCATTCTTTTGGGAAAAGGGATGACAATAAGGGAGAACATTGGGAGCAATATTGTTGGATATTAGAGGAAGGGAATGATCATGAACACCATGAGAATGAGGAAGTCCCTGGGGAGTGGAAAAAATATATTGGTGTTTGGAGATGATACATTGGATGTCAGGATGCACGATAGGTGTCTCAATTTCTTGAATAGAATGGAGTTGGGAAATAATGCAGAATGACCTTTTTTTAGGATCTTTTCCATTCGATGGGAACTGATGATCTCAGGGGATCTTGCTATGATTCCTTGAAATTTCTATTTTAGTCTCGGTTGTTGGAATTGCATGGTTAATTCCTTAAAATCCATGAGGATGGGACCAAGAATGTGTAACCATTCTTCACTGAGGAAAATATCACAACCAACCATGTCAATAGGAAACATATGATATTTTAGGGGGTGTTTCCCAATTTGGAGATGCACATTTTCACAACGCCCCCGACATTTCATGGAAACACCATTAAAAATCATGATTTGAAAGTTATTGACTACATGTATATAGCAATGGATTTCTTGGGAAATACGATGGTGAATAAAATTATGAGTATCACCACTGCCAATTAATATGATGACCTTCTGATTCCTAATGTAACCAATGAGCTTGAGGGTTTGGGGAGTAGAGAAGTTAGTGAGATCATTCAATCAAATGATTGGTTCTACTTCTGGTTGGTCATAGGGTGGAGTAATATCAGTTGGCTTAGGTAACTCTTCCATAGGGGTGGTCTCAATCTCTTCTTCAAAAATATCCTCAAAGATGGTCATAAACTACTTTTGTTCCTTACACTTGTGCCCCGAAAAATATTTTTCATCACAATTATAACAAAGGCCCTTGAGTTGGCATTCCTCCATTTCTAGGTCTTGAGCAGAGTGGGAGGAGGGGCAGGGTTATTAGATCGAGTGCAAGGAAAAAAGGAAGGTTTTTGGGTCTGAGAAAAGACAATTTTTTGGGCTTCCTTATCACGTTGTGTATATTCCAACCAAGTCTGAGGGCGAGCCATGAGGAACTGGGCTCAAATTTCCTCTTTGAAGCCACTGATAAAACATTCCTGGAATAAGGCATCAAACACACCCTATGTTCTGAAAGCCAAGTTTTCAAAGGAATATATAAAGTCTCCATTGTGCCATATTCCTTCAACTTGGTCAAACGACCAAGATAGTGGGTGCCAGTATCAAAGTGGTCATATAGATCTACCACAAACTAAATCCAAGAAACATACCCATGGTGTGTCTTTCTACGCCATTGCCACCATTTCCAACGTTTTGGATCCAAATAGAGGACACCATAATGAAGTTTGGCCAGATCATCAATAATACCATGCAACGAGAAATAATGTTCCATTTGAGTGACCTGACCAGTGGGATCAGATTCGTCAAATTTTTTCACTTCAACTCAGGGAAGGTATGGGTTACAAGGAAGGGAATTGGAATGAAGGTACATATTATGGGAAGAGTTCTCACCTTCAAATTGGGAAGGTTGCTCAAGGGAGGGAGATCCAAGGGACTGTTTCAACCACTAGGTGAGGGAGGACAATTCACCCTTAACCTCTGGTAATTCACTAGTAACTTTGACCTCGAAGGTGTCCAAGTGAGAATTATTGGAAGAAATTGCATAGGTCATTATTTAGATGTCTACCTTGTGTTGTTTGGATTCATCTTGCAGGTGAAGGAATTCTTGTTTGCGAGTGAATGGGTGGAGGGGAACAGAAGAGGGAAAGTGGGGCCATGGAAAAACGAGTAAAAAATGATGTATATGAGTGTGTTCAGTGTGAGATAAGGAATGGAATGAGATAGGTGTCAAATAAGGGTGTGGGAAGGTTAAAAATGATAGGTATCACAACGATCAGGGTGAAAAGGGGAATCCAACGAGATAGGTTTAAAATAAGGGTTCAGTGGGTACAGAAAAATTTAAAAATGATAGGTGTCAAAACGATCCATGTGAAAATGGGAATCTAATGAGATATGTCTTAAATAAGTGTATTGGCAGGTCCCATTATTCTTTTGCTCCTTTTTTCCTTTTTTCTTTCCTTTTTTTTTTACTTTGCTAGGGTTTTATGCAGATCTAAATTATATTGTAGTATCAAAATACCCAAATTCTTAACAAAAAAATTAAATAAATGTATAGTAATTTTTTCAACCTGAATGTAGGAGGAAAGGTTGCAAGGAAATATATCTTCTTTATTCCTTTTCTATTTGTAATTTTTGCAACCTGAATGTCGGAGGAAAGGTTTCACGGAAATAGATCTTCTTTGTTCCTTTTCTGTTTGATTTCCTTTCCAAGGGTTAGGATTTTTAGGGTGCCTACAGACAAGGGTTTTCCCTTTGGTATAGATCTTTGATATACATGCGGGGTCCAATAGTAGTACTTGACCCAATATCTCGAGGCACTAACTAAGGAGGATAGATCGTACCCTTAGCCATACTACTTGACTACCCACGTACTATAGAGTATATTCCCAATTATTGTTCTTGGTGGCACTATAGCATTCAGTCGGTTGATTAGTTAATCTATGTATGGTTTCAGGATAGTTAGGGGGTCTCTCGATATACCAGAAATACGTGGAAGAACAAGTCTATATACAGGTGTTGTCTGATGCGCTACCACTCGAAGGGTTACCAACATGTGTTACAAGGGTGGCCAACAAATGTGTTCTTAAGTACCTCTTGTATTTCCTACATGTATTCTTCCTTGACCGTGGATTTATGCGTTGAACGACATATATTTGTAGCTTAAAGATGTTGAAACATGTCTCTACACTGGAAAAAAAATTAACCCACAAAGCATGCCAAGGAAAGCGCTCTGATACCACTTGTTAGGAACCAGATATATTATAATATCATAAAAAAACAATATTGCAGTGAATACCAATGGAATAACAATAGAGAAAAGAAATACAACAAGAAAACAAAAAAATATATGGAACCACAACACCAAAATAATACCTTTATTGATAGGAATCAATGTTCACTTGTCTCTTCGAGGGGGAAACCTCCAGCAAAGTAGAGCTTTATTACAATAATTCTTAAGACAAATCCCTCTCATACCTTTTACTCTTATTTATACTAATTATATCTTCTAAAGAACATTCTAGAGGAAGATCTGCGAAAGCTTCTATTAAGTCTTCTTACATTGACTTGTTCATATTTTTTAATAGGCCTTATTAACTAGTATTGGCCTTTATTACATGGAAATATATTATTCTAACTACATGCGAAGTTAGGGGTTTAGGTCCCTAATAGTATATGATCTCAATTGAAAAATTTCCCTATGAGGACTTGGTGAATAAGGGGAACCCAACTCAGTTTAAATTTGGCAGAATTTTTCATGTCGTATAGATGACAAATAATTATGGAAAATAACATAGGGGCTCCCTTTAGTTTGGGGACATGATAGATCTTGTCACCTATGATTTTGAAATAATTGGGGTCATACCACCATTCCTTAATTAACTCATCCATTTGCACTTCCTCCTTTTCAACATTTTTCTTAATAAATTCTTTGATGAAATTGTCATCAATCATGATTGTATGAAGGCCTAGCTTATACATATTATTAACATCTTCAGGCATGAAGGAACCAACAAATTTTTGGGATGAATTAGAAACATTACATGTAGAGATATTAGTATGGGAGATAATCCATCGTGGCATGTCGTAATAGGGAAAAATAGATGGCCTAGCGACATTTTTTTGAAGTTTGAATCCTTTAATATCAACCAAATCAATGTAATATTATTCATATTCCTCAGTGAAATCCCCTTCCTAGAAGAATGTGTAAATTTGGCTCCACTCCATACTATGGCTCATTCCTATATTGGATGTGGTATCAGAGAAAAATGTCGAATTGGGGTTCTTTTCAATCTCGTCTTCATCGTCATTATGTTGTTTTGCTTTCATTTTGTGAGTCTTTCTGTCTTTGTGAATTGTTGCAAGTAAATGACAAAGTGTAAGTTTTATTTAAAAGAAACGACTAACATATTAATATAAAATTTAAAAGAATTTCTAATACTAACCAGTGAAAGGAAACCCCAGAGTCGAGAATGATGCGAATTAAGAGTTTTTAGTTTAAGAAATTAGGGTTTTTTTACTGTCTAAAAACTGCCTTGGTGCATTTATGAAAAAAATTAGGAGGATCAATGTGTTAAAGATTCACACTCAATGCTTCATTAATTGCCATTCAATGTTGATAGAGTCATGACAGATATGTAATGGAGGACAAGACAGTTACGGTTATCTTAAATGTGATGGAAAGTACATTACTGAATATCGAGTCACTGGGACTTTCAATGGGATAAACTTATATATTTGAGTAGCAAAGGTCAATCCGACATGTTTATCATGGTTTATTAGATTTTTAATTGATGTTTTGTCTTTTAATAGTAGTACCAGGGAATTGGACATTTTATTAAAGGGAAACGCACGAACCTAAGAGTAACAATCGATCCAATCACTAGAATACTGGGAAGATGGAATATCAAGAAATCGAGGATTATTTGTGAAAGAAAATTGTGGTAAGAAGATCCTGATCCGGTGCTAGCGGGAGACCGGGAATCGAGATGTCGAAAAAAACTTTAAAAAAAAACCTAAAATAAAACTTTGATCTATTATTAATCCCGCTATTGGGCATTGGGATATCAGAGATATCGAGAGATCGGGGAATCGATGATGAGTTTATAGATAATGAAATGAAGTCCCTATATGGTATTACCATTTACTGGTTCTCGAGGATATCAAAATATAGGTATACCGGGATGTCACTTGATGGGAGAAAAATTTCGTAAAACAAGCCCAAGACCGATCCGGTAAGAATATCTCGTCAGTTTATCGGGGTATCGAGAGGTTGAGAAACCGGGATGTAGGTAGGTTGGGAAATTCTCAATGATTTTATTCCTTATTTTAATTTTTAACATTGATTTTTTTAAGGATTAATTTTAAAACCAATTAAAAACAAAATAAAAATCAAATAAATTGAAAGTAAACAAAGGGACCCATTATTATTTATTGTAAATAAAACTAAATATAATGGGGGGTTGTTGAGGCTCAACATGTGGCACTGCATGGTGAGAATTTGTGTCATGTGTAATGCTACATATAAATCACTTATAGGGCCACGTGTCACACCAAGCGGCATGTTGCGGCAGTGCCTCGTGTTCGAGGTGTCAGCTCAGATACTGAACCAGATGGTAGGTGCTAGTTCTAACACTAGTTTTCCTGAGGGATTATATCCCGGTACCCTGATGGGCCAATACCAGGGATATTAGATATCAAAGAATCATTATGTGTTGTTAAATAGTGTAAAGGGACCGAGGCCTAATGACATGATGCCCAATGGGTCGATCATCGATATAGTAGATCAAAAGGATTGGGAGTAGTCTTATATGTTAACTCCCAAAATGAAACCGTCCTTTTGGCCGAGTTTGGGTGGATATCATAGCTTTCAGTAGTAGCTTTAAGTCTTTTTCAAGTTTTTTCGGTTCAGAAAATTTTTGGTTTTTGTGGTGGGTCTTAGGAAATAATCGAAAATAAAGTCTTCCATTTCAAAAAATGACTGTTTGCTTTCAACAGCTAACCT
>JZKD02S0501075.1:141787-154008 GCA_000966675.3 Picea glauca | reverse complement strand
TTCCATCTCTGTTATTTATCATCTGATTTACATTTTCTAAGAGCACTGGTTCATTTAACTATGTGATAAGCAACCTTTCCATTGAGCTATTGTGATATCCCATCGATCCATTTTGTCTAAAAAAGTATTGAATTCTTAAGTTACCAGGCATACTTAGCTTACAGCCCTAAGTAGTTCCCTGGAGTGATAACATTATACACAATGGGGTGTAGGTGAGTCAGTGCCACATCAGATACCATGTCAGCACTAGTTGGATCCACAGGGGATTTAGTAGGTGAAATGGAGAGATGTGGGTGCCACGTTGCGATGAGGCGTATTTTGGCCATTAAAGGCATAAGAATCTTTGGACGGTTATAACGTTTGATCCAGGACTTAGATTTAAGCATAATTAGAGTCATGGGAAATATATTGATGAGTACAAGATGATGGTGGCATTGAGAACATGCTTTGAGATGGTTAAGGACAAGTGAAATTATGATACCCCATCCCTTAAAAGGTA
Source organism: Picea glauca (assembly GCA_000966675.3). NCBI lineage: Eukaryota > Viridiplantae > Streptophyta > Pinopsida > Pinales > Pinaceae > Picea > Picea glauca. The sequence goes on along the minus strand of JZKD02S0501075.1, from coordinate 153,509 downwards.
CTTAGGGGGTTGGGCATCTTACAATGATCTATTGAAACATTAAATGGTTTATTTTTTATAACTTTGGTTGAAATTATCTATAGTATCCTTTAGATTAAGACTTCAGTGTTGTGTATTGAAAAATTAAATGGTTTGATTCTTATTACTTTGGTCAAAGTGATGTGAACAATTATTCTTGAAATTTAATAAAAAAAATTCAAATTATAATTTTGTACACAACTTATCTCCAAAAAGATGAAACAACAATTTAAATTAATTTAAAAACTATAAATTATATTTAAGTTGAAACTGTTATGAAATTGTAAATTTTAAAATATTGCAATTTTAGATATGTCTAGTTTTAATCAAAATGTTCTTTAAAAAATAAAGCAAGAAACAAGGTGATCGATTAACTTTATCTAGTCACATTTTCAAAAAATCTAGTTATAATCAACAAAATTAACTATAATATTGAATTTGTTTTTAAATCTTTTTTTAGAGCCTAATATGTTTGTTATTAATCTCTTTAAACTTTGGATAATTTTGTTTCCATAAAAGCATTTAAAACTAATAAAAATAATTATAATACATATTTTGTTTAAGGATTCAATTATTTGTTGTTAGATATTTTTGAAATTTAAGATCAAAATTTTATGTGCTTGTCCATAAATTATAGGTTAGTGTAAATAATAGCTTAATTGATTGATATGGAGTTTAGTTTTTATTAGTTTATTCGTTCAAGTTCTGAATATTTTTATTCGTCTATCTATTCTTAAAATGATTTCATCTATCTATATTTTTAATGCTTGCAAACTATTTTGTAATCAACATATATTTTAAGAAGGAGAGATGATTGGAAAAAGAATTTGTTGCCATGATTATAACTCACTCATTCTTGAAACCAAAGAGATTGGAAACATTCCAACATGGGAAAAATATAGATACATATACATAGAATATAAAGTATTTTCGACATGTGATTATACATTTTCCATTGTCTCTACATTGAATTATAGAGAAAATACAACTTGCTCATGCAAAGCTAGAGAAATTTTCTTTTTTATGAAAAACTTGAAAAAACAAATGCAAGACCCAAAAATTGTGGCAGTTATAGAAAGGATGATAAATGATCCAGGAGCATAGACCCCCTCCCCCCCACCCCACACTCCATATCAAATTCAAAAGTGTGAACCTTCCAAAAGACGAACATGGACAAGAGGACATGATTCTTTGAAATTTCGAGTAAATAATAGGATTTGTTGCGATATTTGTTGTTTTGAGCAATCTTAGTGATATTGTGAGTATAGATCAGATCTAGAGTGTTCTGATCATCTTATTGATCCTTGTTGTATTTAGTGTTATAATTGTAACCCTGTGTATTTTGTGTATCTCGATTGTTATCTATGTGTGGTGAATCCATGTAAAAATATGTGTGTAGAAACCTTGTTGAATTAATATGCTTGAATGTGTGTGGGGAGAGAGGTCATGAATGAGAGAAAAAAGAGTTGTAGTGATCCAGATTTATGAGCAGAACGAACTGATTAACAAATAAATACAATAAACACAGAGATATGAAGAATAACACAAATATCTCGTGAACAATATCTTCTATTAAATAATGAAATACGATGAAATTGTAAAACTACAGAACTGAGACTTGCTCGAATGGTGGTAGCTATCTCTGAGAAGAGATGTGGTTGCTACATGCATTTGTTTGAGTAGAATGGATTACAATGAGGCTCCTGAGGCCTTTTTGATATTACTCATGAATGCATAACCATAGACATCCAAAAACCTAACCCTACAAGGTGAAACGCCAAAATTCATGTGGGCATTATGGGTAAGTTGGTGTAATTTGGTACCTCAACTTCCTAGGACCATAAATTTTGCATACGACCTTCATTTTAGGTGCCTAATAGCCCGTTGGAAAGGTCTTTTAGAGAACTACACATTATGTCATCAAACTTTGACTTCATCTATAGTTTGACTGTGGTGAGCCAAAAAACAATGTTTAGGGCCCCAAAATGGCCTCAGAAGTACAACAAGATGTGTTAACATGAAAACATACAAAATAAGCAAGTTGGATTAGGAGAGAGGCCACCCGTATCCACCTGGAGGATGTGTGGGGCTTAATACAACTCTATAAGTGTATAACCGACAATTACAAATCACTACAGAAGAACGTGTTGAACAAAAAATGGACATGAGGAGCAAGTTGGAATAGGTGGGTGGCCGTCAATATCCATCTATATCAATCTTCCCCACTTAGGAAGCAATGTTCTCCATTGTGTTGAGTTCCCCCATCAGGTGAGGAAGCTTCTACTGGATTTGGCCCTGAGTGAGCCACTTGCCTTGGTGTAGGTGTTTCCCTTCCTTGACAACTCGATAAAGTTGGATTCGTTGTTGGTGAGTGCCCTTGACCTATGTGTCCACTATCTGATCAGTGGATGCTTGTTCCATGCAGTCAGGGTTGAGCTCTGTGGGTGTTAGTTGTTATGTGATCTCATAGGTGTCCAATAATTGTGGAAAATATGGCTGAAGGAGGTCCACATTGAATACTGGATGGATAGCAAAGAAGGGTGGAGTGTTGAGCTCAAAAGAATTGTTACCCACTGCCTTGGTGATAGTGTAAGGCAGATAACAAAGTGGGTGAAGCTTCCGATGGGGACTGGTGAGACACTCCTTCTGCAAATGTAACCATAACTTGTCACCAACCTGAAACTGGTGTGGTACCCTATGTTGATCATGGCATTTCTTGTACTTAGCATTGGATTTCTGCAAAATCTCTTGGACCTGTTGGCGGATGTGTTGAATCCACTCAATGAATCTGGTGGCTTTGTCAATTGCAAACTGATCATGGGAAGAGTCTGTCTGTGCGATGGCAAGAGGAAGTGCAACATCAATGGGTCCCAAGGGTTGGAATCCCAGACCCACCTGAAATGGGCTATGGCGGGTGGAACTATGGAGAGACCTATTGTAACTATGTTGGACATATGGGAGACCCTCATCCCATGTACATGGATGCTTAGAATTGTACATGCACAGGATGTGCATAATCATCTGATTGATGACCTCTTTTTGGCCAATTGGTTTGGGGGTGGAAAGTAGTGGATTTGGTGATATTGTTGTCCAACAGAGACTAGAGACTCGACCAAAATGTGTTGAGGAACCTGTTGTCTCAGTCGGAGATGATGATCTGTGGTATCCCAAAGTGGACCCACATGTGTTCGAAGAAGATCTTGGTAGTATCTGCCACTATGGCATTCTTCTTACAGGATGTTAGGATGGCCATCTTCGAAAGCCAATAAATGACCATGAACATGCAGTCATTTCTTTTCTTGGTGGACGGCAAGCCAGACATGTAATCCATTGAGATGGATTCCCAAGGCTTCTACAGAATAGGAAGAGGTGTGTATAATCATTGCTTCTTGATGGTTGGTCTGGAACTAGCACAGGCAGGGAAATATCTAATATACTTTTTGACGTTTTGTCGAAGCTTTGGCCCATAAAAAAGTTTTTTAAGAATGACCACATTTTTCTCTACGCGAAAATATCCTGCCACTCGACTGTAGTGGGCTTCCCAAATCATCTTTGCATGCTCACTTGTAGGAACACAGAGATGGCCCAGGTGGCATAAGAGTCTGTCCTGAATGTTAAAATCAATGATAGTTGTACCTATACCCAAGATCTAGTAGGTGGTGGCGAAGTCTGGATCTTGTTGATAAAGTTGGGCCCACTCAAATGCTTCATGTCCACAGGAATGGATCACAATGGTGAGTGCAGCAATAGGAGGCCTACTGAGGCAATCAGCAACACGATTGGAGATACATGTGTTATACTTGATGTTGATATGGAATTGTTGCAGGTAGGTGGATCATTTCTGATGGTGGTCGTTCTGCAATTTTCCTTGTGTCTGTATGAACTATAGAGGCTTGGGATCAATGTGTATGATCGTCTCTTTCCCAAGAATGTAATGTTTCCATTGATTGCAGGCTTGTACAATGGAATAAATTTACTTGTCATAGGTGGGGTATTTAAGGACAGTATCGGAGAGTGTCTCACTATTGTATGCCACTGGATGCCCGTGCTAAGTGTGAATTGCACCCACAGCATAGTCAGATGCATTAGTCTCAATCTTGAATGGTTGTTGTAGATCGAGAAAGGAGAGTATTGGAGCTGAGCACAAGCAATTCTTCAGATCATCGAATGCTCATTTCTTCTCCTTCCCCCACACGAAATTGTCCCTACCACGTCCCTTGGTCACTTGTCTGAGGGCCCATGCAATATGGGATAATCCCAACACGAACCGTCGGTAGAAGTTGGCTACTCCCAAAAATATCTAAATCTCAAATAGTGTAGTCGAGTTAGGCCAGTCACAGATGACTTGGATCTTAGCTGGATTAACATGTACCCCATGCTCATCAACAATGTATCCCAATTATTGGACTTTGTTCATGCCAAAAGATCATTTTTCCAAGTTGGCATAAATCTTGTGCTATCGTAGAATGCCCAAAACCTGTTGAATATGTCACATGTGCTCCTCCCACATTCTGCTGAAGATAAGGATGTCATCCAAATATACTACCACAAAGTATTTGGTGAAGGGTCTCAATACATCATCCATCAATCTCATGAAAGTGGTTGGTGCATTTATTAATCCAAAGTCCATGACTATCCATTCGTAGAGACCTTCTTTAGACCTGAAGGTTTTCTTCCATACATCAGTTCGTTCGATGGGAACCTAGTGGTAGCCAGACGTTAGGTCAATCTTGCTGAAGAAATTGGCCCCCTTGAATTGTTCAAGAAGGTCATCAATCTTGGGAATGGGGTAGTGGTTCCTAACTCTGATTTTGTTTAAGGCTATGTAATCAATGCAGAGTTGCCAAGTCTCATCCTTCTTCTGCACCAGTACAATCAGGCTTCCCCTTTTGAAGAAGCTCTTGCATATGATGCCTTATTTCATCATTCTCGGTCAACGAGCATCGATAGACTGGTCCATTAGGTAGAGGTGCGTCGAGGGTCAGATCAATTGGATGCTTGACTAGGCAGTGCGTCGGTACCCCTATAGGTGAGGAGAAGATGTCTATGTATTTTTCCATGATCATGTCCACTTATTATTGTTGCAAAGAGAGGCATTGTGTAGAGACCACGGATGTGGCAGTCACCTTCTGCTTGATGTGAGCACGGATCACAAAGAAGATGAACTTCTCAGTCTGTGAAATAAACTTAATGCATTTCTTAGCAGAGATTAATGAAATAGTAGTAGGTGACGCTACCTCTGGGATCTTGTACAATTTTCTACCCAAAGTAATAATAATACTACGGGATCTAGACTCATGCATAGCATGACGCTTCCACAAATATGGTTTCCCTAAGATAACATAACAAACTTCAATGGGAGCAATATCACACAGTACATCATCTTTGAAAGGCTTGATGTTGTAGGGCAGATGACATTGTTGGCTGACACAAATATCTCTTCCTTGGTGAAGCTAGCGTATGGTGTAGGGATGCGAGTGCGGAATTGTTGGCAGGTCCAGCCTCTTGAAGACATATGCTGAAATTAGGTTCTTTTTACTACCGTTGTCGAAAATTAAATGAATCAGATCCCCCTTGACCCACATGTGCGAGTGATAGAGGCATTCCCCTTCCTCTGGTTCTTCTAGTTATCCTGGTCGGACTTTGGTGGTAGTGACACTGGCATTGGGTTCAACATCGATAATTTGCTTCCTTCCTTTAGGATTTGACACGGAATCAGAATCGACGTCTGACTCAGAAGCCTTCAGCTCGACCACGAGGGACTTCTTGGAGCAACATTCTTCACTGTTGTGCCAAGGACTTTTATGGTTTCTCACACCATTTTCCCGTGTCCTTCTTCATCTTCTCATTTCCCTTATTGTGTTGCGGCTTGGACTGGTTGTCTTGAGGGATTCCATCCTGACTTGGTCCCTTTCTGCGTGGGTTGGGGTTTCCTTTTCCCTACTTCGACTGTGAGGGGTTTGCAGATCCAAACTCTCACCATTTATGCTTAAATTTATGCTTGATCTTGACAATGTATATATAAGTTGTTCCCAATGAGGAGATGTATAGAAAATCCATTTCTATTTGAATGTATCTATGCGAACAACCACAATATTTGAGCACCAGATGATGCTCAGAGTCTTTGATACCAAATTTGGTTCGCAGGGTATGGAAAATATTGTTGAATTCTAGTACTGTCTATTCCCTTTATTGACGTAGGGTGGTCCATCTACTATACTGGTCCTCGTAGCTTCCAACATGGTAGTACTTTTCTTTAATGGTGTTATGGAAGGAATCCCATGTAGGGGCCACCACAAAAATTGCAGATTCCTCCACGACCCTTTGCTCAGAGTAAGTATCCCACCAGTATTTAACATTGGGAACGACCTTGAGGAGTGAAAAAGTGATCTTTTCACTATCGGAAAAACTGTGGACCGAAAAATATCCTTCAAGAAGATTCAACTATTTATCTATAGCATCCACATCTATCAGTCCTTCAAATAACGGAATATCAAAATTTACGTATACCTTGAAATGGGTTGCATGGTCGCTTGATGAAGATGCTTCTCCCATGGGAAACCATCGAAGGATCTGCGCGAAGTTGTCCATCATTGCGTTCCTTTGTCGCGCAAGGGCTTTATTGAGAAACAATTTAATAGGATATCCTACTCCATCATCTTTATTTTCCTCTCCCATGGGATTTTGTTGGGCTCAACGTGACTGATATTGTAATTTCTCGATTGGTTCGAGTCCCAACTTCTTGTACCCTAACCTTGTCGAGGACATGCACGAAGAAAAATAAAAGAAGAGCAAATCGCTCTAATACCACTGATATGGATTTAGGAGTAGAATGAACTGATTAATAGACTAAATACAATAAACACAGAGATATGAAGAATAACACAAACATCCAGTAAACAATATCTTCTATTAAATAATGAAATAGGTTGAAACTGTAAAAATACAGAACTGAAACTTGCTCGAATGGTGGTATCTATCTCTGATAAGAGATGTGGATGCTATGCACATCCATCTAAGTAGAATGTATTCCAATGAGGCTCCAGAGGCCTTTTTGATATTACTCATACATTCCAAAACCCTGTACATCCAAAAACCTAACCCTAGAAGGTGAAACGTCAAAATTCATGTGGGCCCTATGGGTAAGTTGGTGTAATTTGGTACCTCAACTTTCTAGGGCCGTAAATTTTCCATACAACCTCCATTTTAGGTGTTTGATATCCCATTGGAAAGGTATTTTAGAGAGCTACACATTCCACCATCAAACTCTAACTCCATCTATAGTTTGATTGTGGTGAGCCAAAAAAACAACATTTAGGGCCCCAAAACGGCCTCGAAAGTACAACAAGATGTGCTGGCATGGAAACATAAAAAATAAGCCAGTTGGATTAGGTGTGAGACCAGTTGTATCGACCTGGAGGATGTGTGGGGCTTCAAAAATACCCAGAAGTGTAGAATCCAAAATTACAAAGCAGTACAGAAGAACGTGTTGAACAAACAATGGACATAAGGGGCTAGTTGGAATAGGTGGGTGGCCACCAATATCCATCTGGATCATGTAGTTCTAAACTTGTTATAAGGCGTAGTAAGAATATCAATCATTGATCACTGAACGGATCGATGGTGATCCAGATCTTGGTCGATATTTTCAGACAATTGATTTAGATTGATGGATAGCTGGTTTGGATAGTTGGGGGTCATTGATGTCAATCCTTGGAGAGTGATATTGCAATATTGTAGATTAACATCAACCCTTGAGTATGTCTGGTAGCACATTCCAATAGCTCTAGAAGTATGGTTAAGGAACCCAATTTTGGTTGAGGAATAATGTAATGAAGATTAGTGAATTTGCAGGTGAGACTATCATGTATGGATAGTATATGTCATTTTGTTTCTAGTGATATGTGGTACGTCACGTAGTTCCTCACGGTTCAGGATATATGGCTTACTGAAGTTGGAGAACCCTCATGAGTAATTTAGAAACCCCTATAAGGTCAAAGAAATCAAATTATTCTAGAAGCTCCTAGAAGAAGTTGACTAATCAAAATGGTTGCAACTAGGAGTAAATCAAGGGTTAATTTGTTGCAATAAGAAAATAATTAAAGATAAATTAGTTGCAACTAGAAGTGGTGAATTTACTATTTGTGGATAAAGTGCTTGTAAGTGGAAAAAGTGGTTAGAAGTGGGTTATCCTTAAAAGAAGGAAGTTGGGTAAAGAAGTTATAAGATAACCCATAGAGGAAGCTACTTGGAGAGTATAAATAAGAGAGAAAGGGTCTCTTATTGGTATCCAATTATTGAGTATTGAATATCTATTATTTTTTGAAAGGTTTTTTGCAGGTACTTATTAATACATCTGAAGTTACGCAAGTGTGAGGTAGAAAAGGAGGATTGACGGTGAAAGTTTTAGAGTTGTAGAGTTTCAGAAAACCCTAGTTTTCTAAAGTTGTATCTGAGATATAGAAGGCTAGGTCGTGTACATATGCGGGCCACAGAAGGCCAGGTCACGTACATCTAGGGGATGAAAGAGGACAATTCATGTACATTTGAAAAGGTCATGAAAACTTGAGTAGATGTTGGTGCCAGGTATCGAGAGTCTGAAAGCAAGTTCCCAGGTCATCATTCTACAAGTTCATGTCAGGTATATAAGTTTTGGTATGGTTACATGTTTGTTTTGATGCTTAGATTTGCATATGATATGGTGAATGCTTGAGGCATTCTTGATGTGATGTTTGTTGTACTTGGACATGGTATATTTTGGATGGTTGACTAAGTGAGGATCACTCTTATGTATGGTACAGTAATGATATGGTTCCCATAGTTTACATATTTGAGTTACTTGTACTTGGTTGAGGGATATCTATGTTGTATGATGATGTATGCATGATTGTATGATGGTGTATGCATGAGGGAAATGCATAGGTTGTTGGAGATGCTTCGTTGAATACATGGTACAGGTATGCATTTATGTTGGTCAGTGACATACAATGATAGGTTACAAGTTGATGTGACAGAGGCAACAAAGGTCTGAAGGGGCAAAAGTTTCAGAGTTCCAGAAAACTAGAAATTCTAGTTTTATGAGTTTGTAGGCAGGATGAAAGAGGACAGGTCATGTACATACGTGTGTTGTAGTATAGATATGTTGCATACATATGTGTATTGTAGTATCAAAAGTTTATGTACATATTCTTTCTTCACTATAGGCAGGTCTCGTACCTGTAGAAAATATTTGAATATTGTTGGTACAGTTGGACATATTTTTTTCTATCTACAAGTTGGGTATTGTAGTTGAGCGTTGTATTCCTCACATCTCAGTTGGTGCAAAGATCTACAATTTGGGTCTTGTATTTGAGAGTTGGTACTCTATTGGAGTTGGTGGTCCTTTTAGTTGGTGCTAATAAATCCGCCATAGATTGTGTTCTTCATGTAACAACATAATACAAAATCTTACACATAAATCTGATTTTCATTGTGTTCACTGTGATGATGGTTCATAGTTGTTATTATTGTTGAATGTTCTTGATATATGTTTATATTCAAGAAGATAATTGTGAATGGAAGCAATGAATGATAATGTTTGAAGTAGTTACTAACTAAAGAAAGAAAGAATTGTGAGAATATCTATGCACTAATTCACCCCCCTAGTGTGGTCGGTGTGTCCAACAATTGATATCAGAGCAAGCCTTCATGATAAGACTTAAGAACTTGAAGGATATTCCTAGACACAAAAATGAATGGACATGATGTTCCCTCTACAAATGAAGTTCCCTTCTTTGATGAGATATATTAATCAGCATGGAGAATAAAAATTAAAGGGTATTTAAAGTCAAAAGGAGAAAGTGTTTGGGACACGGTTGTTGTTGGATCAGTTCCCTTGAAGAATCAATCAACATTTTCATCCCAAAAGAAAGCTAAGAAGAAAAATGCAGTAGAAATCAAGACTATTTTCAATGGACTCTCAAGTTCTATGAAAGAAAGCATAGGACAATGTATTTCTACCAATGACCTAAGGTTGAAGCTAGAGAAGGCATATCAAGACAAAAGACAAGACACAAAAGACAATCACATCAAGGACATGAACCAAATCAATGAAGGTAGAGACTCTCAAAAATATTCTTATTGCAATAATTATAAGTGTGATCATGTCGAATGTTCTCCTGTAAATAAAGAAGACAATCTAGCTGAAATGGAATAAGTTTGTGTAGAATCAGCTCACAGTTATCTTATATATTGAGAGGAATATTTGTTGAAGCTTAAAGGTAAAATTATAGATGATTTAGAAGAATTTAGCATGGAAATATGATATAATTCACTTTCTTTTGAGTATCTTGAAAAATACACTAAGGAATCCCTAGAAAGGTACCAAAGGCTTACCATGGCACTAAAGAAAATGCTCATAAAACAAGAAGAAGAGATCAAAAGACTAAACATTGATATAATTAGTCAAGAAGAAGAAGAGAAGAAGGTGGATGATGAGATTAGAAAAATCCTATAATAACATAAAGAAAAAAGAGAAATCAATGTCAATCTGAGGACCCAACTTGAAGAGCCAAAATGATAGAGGAACTATTGAAGAATTAGGTAAATGAAAAAGAAGAATCGTGCCATAATCTGGAAGTTGAAGTATTTGATCTCAAAAGAAAATCCGAGAATTCAAATTCTCATGTCAAGTTCATGAATAACTCAATAATTTTGGATGAAATCCTGGATAGTCAAATATCGCCAAATGATAAATATGGTCTTGGATGACACAAGGATGTTGCGCACTTTGAAGTTGGAACTTCCAAGAAGCATGATGTAGGTCCTTCATTTTCAAAGGGTAAAATCCAAGCTACAAGTCAAGAACATGCACAAAGAAAGAAAATATCCATAAGATTGAAGCAAAGAAGAAACCAAGAAGCCAGTCCTACACCTCAAAGCAAATTCAAAAGAGAGATACCTTCAAGGTTGATATAAAAGCATAGGTATGAAAATGTTTTCAATGGTCATTGTTTCTCATGTAATGATTATGTTCACAAAGCTTTGGATTGCAGAAATTATGCAAGGAAAGATGTTTGAAAATTCAATAACATATTAAGATGTTGGAGATGTAATATTTTCCGACACATTGTTGCACATTGTCACACCATGAGATGTTACAGTTGTAGTGGGTTTGGCCACAAATCCTAGGATTGTCGTAATTCAAGGAGACAGTCAATGACAAATGCTTCATGCAATATGGAAAGAAGAGAAAATGAAACATGGAAGAAAGATAATGTTGAAAGAATGGAAGCTCAAAGAACAAGTACTGAGAAACTAGGACACTCTCAGAAGTGGATGAAGAAGACTCAATAGTTGGACATGAATGAAGGCATAAATAATGAGGCAAGATTAATTATTTTTTAGGCATATGTGGGTTCTTGTGGGAACAGTCGTGTACATATGTGAGGTGACTTATAGAAATATCACGTACATACGTGAGTTATCTAAAGAAAGTCCGTGTACCTGAGGTAAAGCTTTGAAAAAAAATGGTGTATGGATGAGTTGTAGCATGGTTTGATGGTACAACACAGGTTATCATGGGTCTGATGTTCTAGTTCAGTAACAAAGCTACAGGTATGAACACAATAATGTCTGATGAATGTATGTTGATGATATGTGGTTGGGTTTTTGGAGAATATGATTGAGGCTTATCTTGGATGCATGGTACAAACCCTAGTGTGTG
>JZKD02S0501075.1:113098-140629 GCA_000966675.3 Picea glauca | reverse complement strand
ATGGGTGTTGTATATGCATGTGCATTGTCCTTCATGTCCAAATACCTTTATCAATCTTGCGGTCCAAAACCCATGACTAGGGTTGACATCAATGAAAACAACCAATATTCCAACAGATGCACATCTTGGTGATATTGTGCATATTGTTAAGATTTGTCTTGGTGATTGATCTTGGTGAGTAGATATGTTTTGGTTGATGAGATCAATATGACAGGTTGTGTTGTGCATAGTTGATGCACTTGTGTTGGTACATATTGTTGATATAGGTTTGGTGCATGGTTGATGCATCGGTTGATGGTATAGGTTGAGGTACAAATTGATGCATATTATGGTTGATTCTTTGTTCATGATTCACTATCCATTGTTGATATCATGAGATTGTATGTATTTTGGTATACACTTGATGGTATGGCACAAGTTGTACATGGTTGATGGTTTTTTTATGAATCAATATTCATATCATGAGATAGTATGTATCTATACACTTGATGTATGGTATGGAACAAGTTTACATGGTTGATGATCAAATACAAGTTGACGAGATAGTGGAATAGACAATTATAACAATAGTTACATATCATTATAATAGATTTATGGACCATTGTATGATGCATGGACGGGTCCAAGGATTGTCAAAAGAATAGGAAATCATGGTACTCTTGATGCAGTTTTATTGAGTAGTTCATCAGTGTTCTGGTAAAGAAACAACATCTGCAATAGAAGAAAATTACAATGGTAGTATAATGATTCACATTGATTACACCACATCTTCCAGAGAATATAGGGGGATACATACCCATAAGGGGCGTTATTCTCCTAACCATGATTGGTTAGAGAATGTACAGTGTCATATCGATAGGGGGAGTTAATCCTTTTTCAAAAGGAGAGAGAAAGTAATCAGAGGTATGAAGATAGGGGCAGCATCCCCAAGGACAGTGCAGACAGAGAGATCATCCCCAAGGAGAGTTTAATAAGGGGGAGCATCCCCAAGGACAGATACCCTTTTATAGTGATTTCAAAGGGGGAGGGATAGAAACATTGATGAGGAGTATGATCTTGAGTGTTGTCATGACTAAGTGTTTCCATCAATGCCAAACAGGGATATTTTCAAACAGTTGGTTTGGATTGATGGACAACTGGTTTGGATAGTTGGATGTCATTGATGTCAACCCTTACAGAGTGATATTGTGGTTTGATTTCAACCCTTAGATATTTATTTCAACCCTTGAGTATGTCCGGTAGCACATTCTGGTAGCTCCATAAGTATGGTTAAGGAACCCAAGTTTGGTTTAGGAATAATGTAATGAAAATCAGTGAGTTTGCAGGTGAGACTATCATGGATGGATAGTACATGTCATTTCATTTCCAATGATATGTGGTATGTCACGTAGTTTCTAATGATTGAGGATATATTCCTTAGTGAAGTTGGAGAACCCTCATGAGTTATCTAGAAGCCCCTAAAAGGTCAAAAACATCAAATTATTCTAGAATCTCCTAGAAGAAGTTGATGAGTCAAAATGGTTGCAACTAGGATTTAATCATGGGTTAATTTGTTGCAATAAGAAAATAATTAAAAATAAATTAGTTGCAACTAGAAGTGGTGAATTTACTATTTGTGGATAAAGTGGTTGTAAGTGGAAAAAGTGGTTAGAATTGGGTTAGCCCTAAAAGAAGGAAGTTGGGTAAAGCAGTTAGAATATAACCCCTAAAGGAAGCTACTTGGAGAGTATAAGTAAGAGAGAAAGGGTATCTTATTTTTATCCAATTATTGAGCACATTTAATATATTTATTATTTTGTGAAAGGTTTGTTGCAGGTACTCATTGATACATATGAAGTTATGCAAGTTTAAGGTAGAAAAGGATGAAAGTTTCAGAGTTGCAAAGTTTCAGAAAACCCTAGTTTTCTGAAGTTGTAAGAGGGATGTAGAAGGTCAGGTCGCGTACATACAGGAGCCACAGAAGGCCAGGTTGCATACATTCATGGGATGAAAGAGGAAAGTTAATGTACATATGAAAAGGTCATGAAAATTTGAGTAGTTTTTGGTGCCAAGTCTCTAGAGTCTAAAAGCTAGTTCCCAGGTCAACATTATACAAGTTCAGGTCATCTATAGAAGTTATGGTATGGTTACAAGTTTGTTTTGATGCTTATCTTTGCATATGATATGGTGAATGCCTGAGACATTGTTTGTGTGATGGTTGTGGTACTTGGACATGGTATTTATTGGATGTTTGGCTGAGTGAGTAGCACTATTATGTATGGTACATTACTGATATGGTTGTCATAGTTTACATCTTTGAGCTACTTGTACTTGGTTGAGGGATATCTATGTTGTATGATGATGCATGCATGCATGATTGTATGATGATGTATGCATGAGAGACATGCATAAGTTGTTGGAGAGGATTCATTGATAACATGGTACAGGTCTACATTCAAGTTGGTCAGTGACATACAGTGATAGGTTACAGGTTGATGTGATAGAGGAAACAAAGGTCTAAAGGGACAAAAGTTTTAGATTTCCAAAAAACTAGAAACCCTATTTTTTTAGGTTGTACACAAGATGAAAGAGGGTAGGTTACATACATACGTGTGTCACAGTATTGACAGGTCGCGTACATATATAGGTCATGTACCTGTAGAAAATATTTGAATATTGTTGGTACAGTTGGACATATTTTTTTCTATATACAAGCTGGGTCTTGTACTTGAGGGTTGGATTCCTCACATCTCAGACAGTGATAAGATCTGCAAGTTGTGTTTTTTATTTGAGAGTTGGTACTCTCTTGGACTTGGTGCTCTTTTTAGTTGGTGTTGATAAACCCCCTATATATTGTAGTCTTCATGTAACAACATAATACAAAATCTTACACATATATATGGTGCTCATTGTGTTCATTGTGATGATGGTTCATAGTTATTTATTATTGATGAATGTTTTTGATATATGTTTACATGCAAGAAGCTAATTGTGAATGAAAGTAATGGATGATAATGTTTGAATTAGTTACTAACTAAAGAAAGAAATAATTGTGAAAATATCCACACACTTATTCTCCCCCCATCAGTGTGGTTGGTGTGTCCAACAGATATTGGATGAGGAAGAAAGTATATCTATTCATTCATTTGTGTGGGAAATCGATGGATCACAATTATCTATAAATACCCTTGTGTACCATCCTATCGGCCTCTTGGCACATTATCAAATTAACTGCAAGTGTTATCCTGGTGCTAACATCCCGACACCACTGGTATCGTGATTCCAAAGAAAATTTGTGTTCTACCAATCAACCGATCTCGAGACATATCGTTATCCAGTAGAAAGGTGGTTTCGGTCCCCAAAAAACTGATATGCCAACATGTCACTCACATGGTTCCGTCGCAGGGTTTTGATATATTGGATCAGATCGGGACATTGGGTAGATTGTATATTGTGATCATCGGTAAGGACATGTTGATCTGATTCTTAGTTGACGTTGTTTCATCGAGGTGAAGATTTAACCATGCATCAGAAGGAGATTTCAATGTTCCTTAATCATTGTGCATGGGTAACTAGTCTGAAGTTTAAAAAGGAGTGACCTCCTCGCAATTATATCACTTGGTGGAAAGGGAGGGACATCTGTCACGATCATGTGATTCGAGGTGCTCTTGAAGTGGATTTGAAAACCACTACTCGACCCCCCTACAATACCACATGTTAAAACCATTATTCCAAGTGGTAAACTTCCTTTGTTGTTAAGACCAAGGTCATAACGTTTGGTCTCGGGGATAAAGGATTTGGAGCCAACGTTAAAGGATATCTTGGTGTTAATGCAAAGGGTCATGGGTTTGAGCCTTCGACATTGATTTGGATAGAACGACATGAGGTGTTGGGAAGGAGCACAAGACATGCTTGAGATGGGTGCTCGAGAAAGATAGAGTTCCTATGAACTTCATAGGTGATTAGTGTGAAGAAGAGTGCCAATAAAATCCAATATTTTGAACAGAAGGATATTTTCTATGTTATTTCTTTTATAGACATGACCAGTCCAATTTATGGGTCTATAACTCACAGGTTTGAGGATTGAACACATAGACAACTTGATCTTTGTGACCCCCATAATTCGTCTTCATCAATAAACATGGGCGCACATCATTCACAATTACAAGTGGATCTCTATGTTGTTATAAAGATACAATCTTGGATCTTATGGGCTCTAGAAAAGTGCATAATGTGGTGAAAAATGTAGCTGCAAATTGTTGTATGAGGATGATAATATTGTAGAGCCAGATGGTGTGATGATCAAAATAATTCCTTACAAATTACAAAACTATGACCCAAACAATGAGCAAATCTATTAAATTTGAGACTTTGAATATCAATTGAATAAAATAAATAGCTTCCACAGTGTTCCATTCACAATTACATCTCTATTCCAATCGGACAAACATAATGTTCGTTTCGTGCTCTTGGAATCTGATGTCTGGAAGGCAGTATTTGCATAAACTATATCATTTATCAAACCCTTGTAAAATGTTAATTTAAGTGGGTTCATGTAAAGTTGACATGATACATGCCTCAACAAAAAGGAAAATTTCACAAAGGAGTAGTAATCCTCCACTCACTCACTAACCAAGTTTTAGTTAATCATAGGTCAGGATTCATATTACACTTGAGAGCATTGAAATGCAAAAATTTACAAAACCTTGACACTCAAAATTATAAGATACAACACTAGAAATTACCAACATTTCTCACACTTGAATCGATTAACAAATGATCTGGGAATAGGATTAAAATGCAATATGAAATTTCAATTGCAATGGGGAAAACTTGAACTCAATCAACTTTTCAATAAAAAAATATGAAAATGAGAAAACCTAATCCAAATACCTACATTACAAGTTAGTATAGGGCATGATTTAATCTCTCAAAATTAACCCATAAATGACTTAAAATAATTCCTAGGATTTGTATCAAGGATATGAATATAAAGAGGTTTAAATCACTTAATTTAAAAAATTTCCCAAAAATCTCAATTAACCTATATGAACAAGAAATTAAAAAATAATAATTTTTAACATAAAAAAGAATGTAAACATAAATAACATGGAGTTTTCCAGTCTCAAGGATTAGCCCAATCATGAGACAGATGTGAGATCTTTCCACCAAAGTTGGGGAGGTCACAGGTTTTTCTCTCTTGGTCCACTCTCAATTATGAAAAATAAAAAGTTAAAACCCTAATAACTTTCAACATGGAAAATAAATTAAACCCAGATACCAAAAAAATTTATAACAAAAATATGAAAAAATAAAAACAAAAAACCAAACACCTAGCGTGAAACATGCCATAATTTAAGCTTTCAGAATCACCAAACACAAAAGATTCACCAAATGGACTAAGAAATCTCATAAACATAGAAAATAAAAAATAATAAGTTTCAATATGAAAAAATATATTAAACTTAGATATGAAGAAAGTTTCTAACAAAATAAAACTGAAACCCAAACATTTGGTGCCAAACATGCTATAATTTAGGCTTTTAGAATCACTCAATCAAAAAGATTCTCCAAATCATCTAAAAATTCTTGATTTTAAACAATATGGAAAATTATTTTAAAATTAATTACACATTTGTAGTTGTTGTAGCAGCCACTCAATATTTGTCATTGTGGTGTTCATATCTCCACTTATAATAAAATACTTTATGATTTTTTTCTATCCATGTGTATCTATATTTCCTGTAATATGTTTTAAAAAATGTCTTTTAATACAATCAAAGAAAAGTATTTGTAGAAAAATATCAACCAGGAAGAACATAATTGTATGGAAGATTATAATTTCCCAGCTTAGCTGACTTGGGGAATTTTGAGAATGTCCCAGACCACTTAGAGAATGAGGGGAATTTTGAAGACTGTCACAAAATTATTTTAGTAAAGCATTATTTTTGGGATCCATGAAGGTTAAATAGGTTAAGTATGGATAAAAATATAAATAATTTTTAAGTCAAGAACTTTTTGGATTTCGCTAGATTCTATATGAAGCTTAAATCATATTTCCCTATCTTTCAACCACTCTAAAAATATTTTGAAGCAATGGAGCAGATGAAAGAAACCAAGAAAACTTAATGTGATCATGATAAGGTTGATTAAGATTTTGTTTGAACTCCTGTGATGCATTAACAATTAATATATCATTTACTAATGCAAGAGATGTTGCTACTGGCATTATCTTAAACCTTAACTATATGGTATGACAAAATGGGGCATGTGAAAGCCTCCAAATGACTCAAGAAAATTATTTGCAATTGTTTGCATCATCAATATCTAAATATATTACTTCAAAAACTAGTAACTTTGATGTGGCCATAAACCATATCTACAAATCCATAATTGAGTTATACCCTCAAGAAGAAGAGAAATATACTATGTTTGTAATATACAAGATATAAAAAGTATGTAAAACAGAAATAAAATGATAGAAATGGCAGAATAACAACAATATAACCAGAACAATCACCACAATAGCACTGAAATGATATAAGAATAACAACAGAAATAGTACTTTGATTCTGAAATCAATGTTCACAAGCCTCTTAGAGTGGGCAACCTCTAGTTGAGAAGAGTTGTATTACAATAATATCCAAGGTAGGGTTCTCATACCCTCGACTCCTATTTATACTAAATATGTCTATCAAAAGAAGCATCTAGAGGAGGATCCTTCTAGAAGCAGAAGATTCTATTAGGTCTTCTTACATTCGACTTATTCTATTTTATTGAAAGGAATTATTAATATTGACCTTTATTACATTCGAATATATTGTTCTACCTATGTGCGAGTTAGGACCCTAACATGTTCGCCCCCTTAAAAACAGCCTTGTCCTCCAGGCTTGAGATGTTGAAATTGTTGCAAAATGGTAGTTGGTTCCCAAGTGGCATCTGCTAGATTTGTATCTTTCCACTGGAATAACACTTCCTTGATGGTTCTCTTATGCAGGTGATGCTCACGTTGGTCCAAAAATTATTGTGGTTGTAGCCAAATGGATCCTTCTTCGGCTAACTTGGGAAGGTTGGTTTGAATTTGGCACTTAGTTCCAATCGTCTTCTTTAAGCATGAAACATGAAAAACAAGATGTAGCTTAGAATGACTAGGAAAAGCTAATTGAGAGGCCACCTATCCCATATGCTTGAGAAATGTATAAGGACCATAAAATTTGGGAACTAGCTTCTAACAATTCTCGGCCTTGAGGGAATTTTCCTTGTAAAGTTGCAGTTGAAGAAACTCCTAATCCCCTTCTGCAAATTGATGTTCATAGCGAACTTGATCTTCTTGTTGCTTCATGCGATTATGCTCCATGAACAAATTCTCTTTGAGGCTACGGAGAATATCCTCTCAAAATGTAAGCGTTTGGTCAACCGCCTAGACCTTCAAGACACCAGGTAAGTATGAAAGAAATGAAGGTGGATTTTTTCCATATACCGCTTCAAAAGGAGTCATGTGTGTAGTTGTGTGGTATGAAGTGTTGTACCACCATTTAGCTAGGGGTAACCATTGAGCCCACTGATTTTTATTTTCTGAGGCAAAACACCTCAAATATGTTTCCAAACACTTATTGACAACTTCTATTTGACCATCAGTCTAGGGATGATAAGTTGTGTTGAGATGCAATTGGGTGCCTTGTAGTTTGAACAGTGTTTTCCAAAATTTGTTGGTGAAAGTTGGGTTGCGATCAGAAACAATAGAATATGGCATGCCATGAAGCTTGAAGACCTGATCCATGAAAATTTGAGACACCATGGATGTTGTAAATGGGTGTTGAAGAGCACAGAAATGAGCATACTTGGAAAGGTGATCAACAACCACCATGATGACTGATTTATTTCCCGATTTGGGTAAGCCTATAATAAAATCTATAAAGATATCCATCCAAATAGCAAGTGGAATCGGAAGCGGTTGTAGTGTGCTCGGAGATTTGACTATTTCACCCTTGTTGCATTAACACACATCACATTCAGCTACAAAATTATGAATGTATTTCTTCATGCCATCCCAAAAAAAAGAGTGTTTGACCCTGTCATAGGTTTTGGTAAACTCGAAGTGCCCATCTGTGGGTGTAGCATGAAGCTTAGAAAGTTCCGTGGATTTAGGTTTGGATTGTTTCCTTAAATACAAACAGCCTTTGTATCGAATCTCATCATGGAGCCAAGAGTACCCTGGGGAAGCTGGAGCATTGGACTTCAATTGTTGGATCAACTGTGAACTTTTGGGATTGTGTAGCCATTCTTGGTGGACGAATTGGAGCCAATATGGTATAATGAAGGAAAGAGAAAAAAGGGATCTGTCATATTCATACTTTTAGGAAAGTGAATCTGCAACCACATTTTCTTTGCCTTTTTTGTAAATGATCTCATAATCATATCCAAATATCTTGGTCACCCATTTTTGTTTCTTCGAGGAGGAAATGCATTGTTCGAGAAAATACTTTAGGCTTTGATTCTTTGTCTTAATTTGGAAGTGTTTCCCCAATAGATAATGGCGCCATAGATCAATGGCATGTAGAATAGCCAACATTTCCTAACATAGATTGATTTGCCCAGATTTCTTTCAGATAGTTGCTTGCTGGTAAAGGCCAAAGGCCGACCCTCTTGCATAAGGACAACACCAATTCCTTTCCATGAAGCATCACATTCCAAGAGAAAGGTCTTTGTGAAATCAGGAAGGGCCAGGACTGGAGTGGTGTGCATGGCCATCTTCAAGTTTTGAAAAGCTTGAGTCACGTTTGGAGTCCAAGTGAAAGAGTTCTTTTTTAAGAGTGCAGTGAGAGGTGTTGCAATCTTTCCATAATTCTTAAAAAACTTGCGATAATAACATGTTAAGCCCATAAATCCACACAATATTTTGAGATTCTTTGGGTGAGGCCAGTCTTGCATAGCTTCAATCTTTTTAGGATCCACCTTGACGTCATCCTTGCCAACCAGATGACCCAAGTAATCAACTTCTGAGGTGCCAAAAGCACATTTAGATTGTTTCGGGAAAAGTTCATGCTGAGAGAGTAGATGGAGAACTCGATCCACATGGGCAAGATGGTCTGTATATGCTTTTCTATAGACGAGGATATCATCAAATAAAAATAAGACAAAATTATGGATAAAAGGATAGAATACATGATTCATGAGGCTTTGGAAGGTGGAGGGGGCATTACACCAGCCAAAGGGCATGACCAAAAATTCATAGTGGCCCTCATGATTTCTAAAGGTAGTCTTGGGAATTTCTGCCTCTTTCATACGTATCTAATGGTATCCAGAACGAAGATCGAGTTTAGTAAAGAACTAGGCGCCACTCAATTCATCCAAGAGGTCATTAATGACAGGGATGGGAAATCTGTCTTTAATGGTAAGTTTGTTGAGGGCACGGAAGTCAGGACACATTCGCCAAGAACCTTCTTTCTTCAGGACCACAGGATGAGAATAGGGGCTCATACTAGGGTGGATAACGCCTACATTAAGGAGTTCTTGGACCATTTTCTCAATTTCATTTTTTGGGGAAAGGGGTGATGATACAGATGGATATTGGGAGGAAGGATTCCTGGTACAAGGGGAATGGAATGATCATGAACACCACGGAAAGGAGGGAGTCCTTAGGGAGTGGAAAATACCACTTGATGTTTAGAAAGGATGGATTGGAGGTCTTGCGACACTGAAGGTGTCTCTGTTGCTTGTATGGCATGGAGTTGGGAAATAACACCAGAATGACCTTTTTTGAGCAGCTTTTCCATGCGATGGGAACTAATGATCTCAGGTGAATCGATGGTGATGCATTGGAACTTATATTGTTGGCCCTCCTGGTTGAATTGCATGGTTAATTCCTTAAAATCCATGAGAATGGGACCCAAAGTCCTTAGCCAGTTTGCACCCAACACAATGTCACAACTGCCCATGTCGATAGAAAACATATGATATTTGAGGTGGTAGTCACCAATTTGGAGACGCACATTTTCACAATGCCCTCCACATTTCATGGTGCCACCATTGGCAATCATGATTTGGAAATTATTGATGGGATGGATGTAGCAATGAGTTTCTTGGGAAATGCAGTGATGAATAAAATTATGGGTGCTTCCACTATCAACCAGAATGATGACCTTCCTATGCTTGATGTAACCGATGAGATTAAGGGTTTGGGGAGCAGAGAAGCCAGTGAGATCATTTAGGGAAATGATCAATTCTACTTCAGGAGGATATGAGGGAGGGGTTATGTCAGTGGTTTCAAGTGACTCAGACACAAGGGGAGTTTCAACATCCTCTTCTGAAATATCCTCTCAGATGGCCATAAAAATCTTCTGTTCCTTACACTTGTGGCCCAGGAAATATTTTTCATAACAATTATAACAAAGGCCTTTGAGTTGGCATTCAACCGTTCCATCCCTGGTCAATTTTTGGATCTTTAGTGCAGCGGAGGGAGTAGTGGGATTTACTGGTTTAGTGCGAGGTATAAAGGAGGGTTTTCAGTTTTGAGAAGATACAACTTGTTGTGCTTCTTTATCTCTTTTAGTATCCTCCACCCATATCTGAGGCCAATCCATGAGGACATGGGCCTGAATCTCATCCTTGAGGCCACTGATAAAACACTCTCGTAAAAAGGCATCAGACATGCCCTCTGTCCGAAAATCCAGGCACTCAAAAGAAGCTATAAAGTATCCATTGTTCCTGATTGTTTCAACTTTTTCAAACGGCCCAAATTGTTGGTGTCAGTGTCAAAGCATTCATAAAGCTCTGCCACAAATTTTGTCCAAGAAATATACCCTTGACAGAAAGTTTTTCTCCATTGCCACCATTTCCAACGTTCTTGATCTAGATGGAGAACACCATACTAGAGTTTGGCCAAGTCATATGTAATGTTGTATAAAGAGAAATAATGTTCCATTTGAGTTACCCAACCAGTGGGATCCAGCCATCAAATTTGGTCACATCCACCTGCGGAAGGCGTAGGTCACATTGAAAGTGATGGTTCTAAGAGTTAGAGGAATGCTCAGCTTTAGTATCTGAAGGTGGGTCATATAAAGGGTGATATGTATGGATATGCATCTTGGTGCAGAGCATCGAAATGAGAGATTCAAGCTAAGTAGTCAGGTCTTGTTTGATTTCCTCCATTGAGGATTGCATGGATGTATTGAGGGTGGCAACATTGGCACTGAGTTGTTTCACTTGTTATTGGGTCTTGGTGAAATTAGATTGCAAGTTATTGAAGTGAGCTTCCAGGTCTTGGCTAGGGGTATGGGCCATGATGATGAGGAAACCGAAATGGGGTGGGTGGGGTCAAAAATTTTGCTGGAAAATGATAGGTATGAATGTGATAAGGGCGAAGAGATGAATCCAATGGAACAGGTCTCAAATAATGGTGCAAAAAGTTATACTGTGGTCTAAATAATACTGCAGTGATGAAATTCCCAAGTGCTTAACCTGGAATAAATGTGTAGTTATTTGGTAACCTGAACATAGTTGCATGGCAAGAGATCTTGTCTGTTTTAATTTGTTAATGTTTCTGTCCCCAAGGGTTAGGTATTCAAGGGTTCTACAGACACTGGTTTTCCCTGTGCTAAAGCTCTCTGATATACATGCAGGATCCAATAGTAGTACTCGGCCCAATATCTTAGGGTGCTAACTAAAGAGGATAGACCATACCCTTAGCCATACTAACCAACTACCCAGGTACCAGAGAGTATCTTACCAAGTGTTGTTCTTGGTGGCACTATAGCAGCCAGGCGGCTGATCAGTTTATCTAAAGAGGGCTTCAGGTAATCTAGGTCGATCTGTACACAGGTTTTGTCTGATGCGCTACCACTCAAAGGGGTGCCAACGGGGGTTACAAGGGCGGCCAAAAGATGTGTGCTTAAGAAACACTTGTATTTCCCGCATGTATGAATCCCTCAACTGTGGGCTTATGCATGTAACAACATATCTCTATGCTTAAAGATGTCGGAATACATCTCTACCCTGAAAAAAAAAAAATTTAACCCACAATTTCTGTCGAGGAAAGTGCTCTGATACCACTTGTAATATACTAGATATAAAAAGTATGTACAATAGAAATAAAATTCTAGAAATGGAATAATAACAACAATATAACCAGAACAATCACCACAATAGCACTGAAATGATATAAGAATAACAACAGAAATAACACTTTGATTCTAAAAGAAATGTTCCAGTTGAGTAGAGCTCTATTAGAATAATATCCAAGCTAGGGTTCTCATACTCTCAACTCCTATTTATACCAAATATGTCTATCAAAAGAAGCATCTAGACGAAGATCCTTCTAGAAGCGGAAGATTCTATTAGGTCTTCTTACATTTGACTTATTTTATTTTATTGAAAGGCCTTATTAATATTGACCTTTATTACATCTGAATATATTGTTCTACCTATGTGTGGGTTAGGACCCTAACAATGTTATGTGAATAAAGTTGAAAAAGTAGGGAAACTTGGTGCTTCAAGAAGTTAAGATCCTTAAGTGCTCCAAATATTCATAAATCTTGTATGAAACCAAATCAAGGTCACTTTGTAAGGGGATTCATTTTGTAGCAATTTTCCTTGCAAGAAATTTATTCTATACTTGTATGCAAAGTATCAACAAAATTTATAATATTTTGAGGAGCATTTAGATACACATCCTGTTCATGAAAAGAAGAAGCACCTTATATTAGACTGAAAGAAGGTATTTTTCCTAATTAGTTTGGGTACTCAAGATCTTTCTCATAAGATGGATTTGGGCTCCTAGAAAAACGGTTGTGCCAAATTCCAGAATAAATTCTACTTGAAATTTTGGCAGTCTGAAATTGTTTTCTTATGGTTTTGATAATCATGTATTCCACTTAATCTAGTATTTTCAGACAAATTTAATGACAAAAATTGGTGTTTCAAAATCCAATATGTGAATAGGAATCACCAGAAAAAACTATACATTCCTACAAAAAACCATGGTATGAGATTTGTTTGACATGACTATCCTTTTAATGGTCATATGGCAGATAATGAAAAAAACAATTCAAAATCACAATAAATCACCTAAGAATAGACACAAATACATGAAAGAAGACATGATTTGAAATGACAGAAACATGTTAAGCTAGAATTTTTTCTGAATTACAAAATAAGACATGAAATTTCTAAGTAGCCCAAATAAAAACGTATCTGACAAAATCACTTACAATTTTCCAGCAAAACTATATGGAGAATAGAGAACCTAAATTAGAACAAATATTCACATTGTGAAACGAGACCTGGTATAATATTTCTGGATCAACCTTTATAAAAAATTCCTTGAAATTCCATTGAAATTTTCAAGCAAGGAAAAAAATAGAGACAAATGAGATTATTGATATGGACCCAAATGCTATCATGAATATATGCCTCTATAGTAAGATAAATTGCAGTTATATACATCACATAAATAGGATACACAAGGTAGAGAGTGCATTCTCTTTTTATCACTGGCAATAATTAAGAAGCCACAAGCCCCATTATTTTTTTGGGTTGTAGTACAGGGTGTGTTTCCACACTTAAACAAAAGAAACAAAATTTTCAATTGGCTATTTATATGCTACACACTATTCTTGAATTGTTGCAGGGGCATGAGGGTAATTGGATATTGTTATGCTACACATTGTTCTTGAATTGTTTCAGAGACAAGCCTGAATCAAATTGCATTTTTTTCCATATAATATCATTTCACAAAAAAGTAAGCATGTAAGGTGAAAGATAAGATATGAGCATTTCCATTGCATTTATGAATAAGTAAAACCATTCAATTAATTTAATAATTAAAGTCAGTTTCCAATTTTTCGTAATACCTTTCTTTTTTAATCTGAGATGTAAGACTACATTGTCTTCTTTTAGTGTGAATCTACTATGAACTCGAAGGTCACGTATCATGTAGACAATGGATGGTTTTTTGTGTAGATATATCTCATATGGAATTTATATTAGGCGAGGGAGTAGATCATGCAAAAGAGGCTCTCTCAGAGTGCACTGTAAAATATTGTTGTCAATGGTGCGGATAATAGCATTGAGGAAATTTTTATATGTGAAATGGTATCTTTGATTACATTTAATACAATTGATAGTTGCATATTTTATCAGTACAAATGTCCCTGTAGGAGAGTTAAAGAATGTACATACAGGCTCAAACATTGTTGAATATGCATTTGTTGTTGTCTGTGCACCTTCAACCTATATATACATTGCAGAAGGGCATTATCTAAACAATATATATACATGTATTAAAGTTTAATTATTTTTGTGTATGAAGTTTGTAGATGAATTTGTACATGTATACTTAAACATTTGCTAGAAACTAGTTAGATTTTTCAGATCCTCTATTGCTTTTGTTCTGAGTTATGTTATGAATGTTGATTGTGTTCTGCGGAAGACATTCTCATTTACATCTCTCCTCTTGGTTATATTTTTAAACAACACCATGGGTAATTTTCATGTTTATAATTGTTGTTCCATTGAAGTAAAGAAATGTCTATATGTTTTGAACAATTAAATTTTTCGCATGGAATATTATAATTGTTATTTCACTGAATTTGATATATATTAGAAAACAAATTTTAGAGGAATGAACATTGGAAGTCGTACTGTTTCTTTGTCATTGTCTGTGTCCCCATAATTTATGTGCAACATGTACTGCAACCCGACTTTTCTAGCGAGGGTGATGGAAGCTCCAATGGTTCTAACTGGGTAAATGTATGTATTATCTGTGAATCATTTAATTGTTGTGTCCTAGATGAAATTGTGTTCTTTGCAAATTGGATACAATGTTTCTACGAGACTATATTCATCTAGTGATATGATACATTCACAATCACCACAATCATAGTTATTTTTTGGTATAATTTTGAAATTTGTAAGAGATATTCCATTTCCAGGTAAAATCTTTTACTCATGCCATTTTAATCTGTCATATCAGCACGCAAAATTCTATGTGACATATTTTCTTTTTCCAAATATGTGTTGTATACAACCATTACATCTCCAATGAACACTTCTCCAATCCTATGGCTATTCAATTCCTCTATTGATACAATATTTGGAGTTGTAAACCTAGGCTAGTAAAAGGGGATTATAGAAAATAAGTGATATGTGCAACAACTTCTATTTTTTTTTGCATAAATTTACAATTTACATTTTTATATACACAGATTTCAATTTGTTCTGATTGCTAGTGTTGGTTACTTCACTTGTACCTATTGTGTTTTCACATGAGTGTGCAATGTTGGTTGCATGATTTGTAGGTATTGGTATTTCATTTGAACTAAATATAACAATTTGTAAATGGAATTAGTAGTTGTCATTCTCTGTTGTCATGTGTAAAAGAAAGATATTCTATGAATGTTGAAAGGAATATAATTTATGAATATTTACCTTTTTTATTGTTGTTGATAAGATGTTTGTGATGCATGAGTGTTAATGCCTCTCTGGCTAGTCTAGATTCTCATGTTTCAAACATTCAAACATCGACTATGGAAATTAAATATGCAATATGTAAGAGTGTATAGCATATTATATAATATATACTACTGTATAAATGTTAAGTATATGTACAAGAGGGTGTTTCTAAAATGCAAGGAAATTTTGACACACAATAAGACATATAAGATAGAAAAAGTGATACCAAATCATGGCAAGCAAGTTTCACATACACAAGACATACAAGATAGAATAAGTGATACTAAAACACAACAATTTGTTTGACACAAAAGTATTATAGATAAAGTAATAGTAGAACATGGTAATATGTTTGACATGGAAATATATACAAGCATGCTATGGTAGATAGATCACCTATAAAGGAAAAAATACATAGAACTTATAATAAATAATACTAAAACAACATGGTATATTTGGTTTGCATATGCATTGTGGATATAGAATATGATTCATGATGAACATAGATTACCATATATGAATATAAATATCTTGAAAGTATGTATATGTTGGGTTATTATATGCCTCGCCATATATGTATATAATTTATTAGGAAGAAAATAGTTAGAAGGAAGTAGGAAGAAAACAGTAAGAAGGACGCATGAATCCTTTGATCAGTGAATGCATATGCATCATGACTATAGATTGTCATGTATCATGAATGTATATTACCACATATGTATATTATCTATTATGAAGAATATATTGGTTGGTTTTTTTTATGATAATACCTTCCCTTTGAATATTCTTCTTAAGTTTCGCCATCCTCTATATCACTTATAATTTCTTCTTCTTCTTTGTCTCTTATAATTTCTTCTTCTCCTTCAATTGTTATGCTTATTTTGATGCAAGGTGGTTCAAAAAATGTAGTGGAAAAATACATAAACTATTAGGTGAGAAGAACCTGAAATATACAATATTAAGAAATGAGAAATGAAATGTAAATTCATAAAATACAGATAAGTTTAGGAATATGCACTTTTTTGTTTTTCTTCCCATGTTTGTTTTTTTCTTATTTTCTTTTTAAGTGTTGATGTTTTTTTAAAGTAATGTACATTGAACAAAATATAAAATAGTGAAGTCAATAGATTTAAGTATGGTGAAAATGCAATGTGAATTGTCGATGTACTCTTTTTGTTATCAACATGATTGTTTACTCAATACAAATAGAACGGGCTTGTAAAATATGTGACAAGGACATGGAAATATGCTTTGCTTTAGTAGGAAGGAAATAATTGTTTAATCAATACAAATAAAAGAGGTTTGCAAATATGTGACAAGGATATGGAAATATGCTTTTCTTTAGCAGAAAGGAAATAAAAGTTTATAAATATGTGATATGAATATGGAAATATGCCAATACTTAATATTATGTACATTCATTTTAGAGTTCATATGCTAACATGTATTATGATTTATGTGTATTTCAGATTTCAAGTAGAAGACAAATTGTATCATGATCGGTCCAATATGTATTTAATATATAAATCTTGAATTTTTCATTATTTTCATTCGACCAAACATGATCAATAAGTGTTTTTCGTGAATGATTTTGCCTTTCCAAGAGGAGATGGAGATTGCAATTGCCCATGTAGTTTTCCAATATTTTGGTATTTTCATTACACTATGACATGTCAATATTGAAGTCTCCTAGAATGACTAGGGTTTCATTTGAATGAAAATGACATAATATTTTTTTAATGGTACTCATTATTCTGTTCAGAGCTGCATGTGGTGCAACATAGATGTTGACTATTGAAATATGTGATCCATAGACTGCTACTTTAGCGACAATGACCTCTACAACTCTTTCTTAGAAGTGCATGTGTTATGGTATTGTTAGATGTCTTTTTACCAATATCATCACCACATCTTTATTGCAATTTGATATGCAATTGAAATTTGCAAATTGTTCATTTTGCATGGATAGTGCCATGTGTGTTTATTGCAAGCACAAAATGTTAGATATAACTATGTCATAGTCATTGAGTATGCCATTCATATGTGCATGCAAACTATGCGTGTTTATCGAAATAATTGAGGTGGATGAGTTTTCTAGTATGGACTGGAAATCATATTCTAGGCTCCATTTTGCAGTACTTATGTTGTCCCTTGACCAAGTTTTGAGGATACTTGGTCATTTTTGACCTATTTTTGGGACTTCGACAGGCTGTCGAAGGCGGAACGCAAGTTGAAGTGGAGATCATGGGATCTCAACCCTGTTTTGGGGCTTTTTGGGTTTTGGGCTTATGTAATGAGTATGGGGATGTCGGCCCATGGGTTTACCCATATTTAGGCCCTTTTTGTAATGTATAAATAGAATTCTAGGTGATGTAAGAGAAGGTCGGAGAAGAGGTTTTTGGTGCTATGCTAAGTGCAAGCGATGATTGTAAATGCTTTGTGCATACTGTGTGAGATTTGCAAGGCTAAGTGCAAGTAATTGTAAGAGACTGTGAAGAGGCGTTGTGTTGTAACTTAGGGAAGGAGGATCTAGTGGAGTTCGCGTAGATCTCTTTTCCTCTGTGGAGTAATATATCATGGATCTGTGCATGTAGAAGATTGAAAGAAAGAAATAAAGAAGAAGAGTTGGTGGACGTAACCCCAGGGTGGGGGTGAACCACGTATATCCTGCATTGTGGTTGCTTTGTGATTTATGGTTGTTCTCTTGTTTATGTGGTTAAATGCTTAGTGCACTAATATATGTTTAGAAGAATATAATGTGATAGCTTAGTGCTGAATAATATGAATGAATACTAGATCTGATCTATTTTGGTATGCTTAGTGCTTGAATCTATTGGATCTGTGTGAATATTGTGTTGATATATTATTAGGGATTAGTTGCGTTGTAAACTAAGGCTGAATATTAGTGAACTGTAAATGTTAAGTTCTCTGTTAATATGTTACAATCATAGATATGTGTCTTAGATAAGGTTGCAGACATCTGAGTCATGCAACCACCCTTGCCTCTACCTTGGGTGAGACTTCATCTGCTTCACAGGTGTTGCCGAAAGGGTCGGTAGTTAGGGTTTTGTTGGTGCATTGTTGTAAGCATTGAACCCTAGGTCTGTCTCTGTGCCAACAAATGGTTATGTTGTCGGGACCTGAAACTGTGATTGTTGGGAACTACAAAAAAGAGAAAGCTTTGTGCGTAGATCTGTTGCCCTAGTGTGCAGTATTCTAGTTGACCTTTGAAGCTCTGTGCCAAGAAGAAGAGTCAGGTCTGCAGAAAAGAGGTAAGACCTGAAAGATTTATGCTCTAATAAAAGTAAAGTAATAATTTGTGGTTAAAGAGGTAAGATCTTAAAGCTTTGTGCTCTGATAAAGGTAAGATTAGTAAAAAGGTTTGATTGAAAAGGTAAGATAAGTGGAAATTTTTGTTTCAAAAGTATGGATATAGGTATGTTTGATAAATTGTATCCTAGATTGAAAAGTAGGGAACAACTAGATGAAATAAGATTTGATATGAGTAGATCTGATAAGAATAGTGAAAGATATATTATTCCTATGCATAGAAAGAATGTTTGGACTAACAAATGGATGCAAGATCCTAGAAATAATTTTTTGTAGGTTAGCTAATATGATCCTAGTGTGAAGTAAAGGAAAGGTTGGGGATCATTTAAAAGAAAGAGAGGATTATCCCTTTGTTACAGTTGAAGAAGACCGGGACATCTTGCTAAGGAATGCCCTGGTAGAATACCTAGTTGTCTTTGTTGCAAAGCTATGGATCATGAAGTTTTAGATTTCCCTAGAATGATTACTAAGCTTGATAGAATGAATATGAGACAATAAAACCTCGAGGAAGGTCAAGAAATTGAGACCATGGAAGAACCCCAGAAAGAATCAGAGAATGTATTGCTACAAATGAAAGAAACCCTAAATGATCATAGAAATATAAAATTATCAAAGATATCCAAAGAAAAATAATGCATAGAAGCAAGAATAGGAGACTTCGACATTGACTGTGTTTTGGATGAAGAAACACAGGTAAATATCATGAAAGAAATAACTTGGGAAACTTTAGGAAAGCCTGTTATGATTCCTTAATTGGGAGGAATAGGACTATTTAGAGGAAAGATGATAACCCTATGTGGAAGACTCACCCCGATACCTATGAGTTCTCATGGAAATTAGACAGAGCAAGATTTTGAGATTCTTAAATTTATTGAGAACAACGCCCTATTTGTTATATTACTAGGAAAACCTTGGATTGAAATGGATCAAGCCAGAAGGAAAGAAGAGGAATTCTTAGAGCAGAAGAAGCAAGAATTAAAGATTTCATGACTAGGAGGATAACACACTTGATTGAAGAACAGGAGAATAGATCAAAGCTACTTAGAACCAGAAACTTGGATGTCAAAGTTGAAAAAACACAAGCAGACTCACAGATGAGTAGAGCACCTACCCTAGATAAAGAAGAAGTATTACTCTCTAACCCTATGAAATAATCTCAACGGTGCAAAGTTACTATGCCAAAAGGAGATAAGAATCAGAATTGAAAGAGGAATACCAAGACGAATATCACCGAGAAGAAGGCTAGAAAGATCAGTAAGAAGAGAGAAAAGATAGAAAAGTTGCAGAATGTTCTAGAAGGGACTTCACAGAAGGAAGGTTTGCAAGATTGGAACTTCGTCGGGATACTACAACAACGCAACATGGCACTTCACGATGGCAAATAAATATAGTCATTGAAGTCATTATAACTGTTAGACCGATGCCCTAAATGGTTAGAACAATTGTTATGGCCAGAAAGCTCACCATCAAACCATTGGGACCATTCCGCAACAGACAGAACCGCATTGATGAAGAAATCTTGTCCGTTGGAGAGATCCGTTACACCATTGCCTACTTAGTGCATCGACTATTGCACCAAACACACTTTTGCGAATTTTATCCTAGCCAACTCATTACTACCGTATTGTTTACTGAGATTGACACATGTTCTATTGCAATATTGACCTAAGTTATCCAATCTTGAGCATGTATGTCAGACGAGCTCAACACCGCAAAGAAATCCATCGAAGAATTTCTCATTGATCTCATGGTCGAAAAAGTAATGTCTGCAGGTATTCAACCCTCATCAACAAGAGGAGTGCAAGCCTTTCGTCGACTGCTCGTAGATCTAGACCATCTCGGGCAGAAATAGAAAAGAGAACCAAGCACCGAGATGACTTGTCAAACGCGAAGCTGATCCCAACCATCCTACCTGACTACGTCCTTCCTCTGGCTGGCACGGTGAGTCGTGATAGTGTCCCGAGGGAATTTTATTACACCATGGTTACCGTGTACCTCCTGAAGGGGATACGTGCAGCTAGAATGCAGTAGGATAAGATTGCAACATTGAAGCTTAGCGACTTCAACCTAGGAGACTGAAAGAACCATAGTATGCTCGCTCCTTACAAATACTTGACCAGGATGAAGGGGAAGAACTCGAAAATAATCCCCCAACCATGGACTATCAACCTTGCGCAGTCCACCCTCTTTAATGTAATGAAGATTCCACACTTTGGAAGGCACTAGGAGGTTAATGCATGTGTTAAGCTCATGCTCTCATGTTTCCATGGAAGCTACCTATGGCTAGACCGACGCATCACATTCAATCCGACGTTGATCCATAGGATCACTGGATTGAGCATGCAAGGACCCAACCCGTAGGACTTCTACCCAAGGAAGGCTATAGATCACGCATTCACATAGAAGATAAAAGACACATATGGCAATGTAGAAAAGGGAACATGAGGCTACAAGGTAGCTTCCATCCAAAATGGCGCAATACATCTGGCTTGCTAGTAGATCATATGAAAGCTTGTGAGAAATAACAAACTCACACAGGTCACAAGATTCATTGTTAACCTCACCGGGAAATGTGTAGAAGGACTCCAGATGAACATGTCCAAGTACTTGGTCAACCAACTGGAATTGGAATAATGAAAAGCTCATGATCAGGGCTATGAGTTCCACTTTAGATGGCTCATGATCCTCATTGCATTTACCTCTTGGGAGATGCCGGAAGGTGCAACTTTCCCATACATTTGGTCGTTCGAGCCGCTCACTATGAAGTTCACCATGCTCTGGTACTCGAGTGATATGGGAAAATAGTGGTAGTCGAACATAGTATTCCACATGTACTATCTTCAATTGAAGAGGACCATTGAAGTTGTCCCTTGCATGATGCCAAACACCTTGCATTGGTTTCGAACTCTCATGAAGTTCCACACATATCGACACTTCATTTATATCACTGCACACGCAGATGAGCATAAAGAAGAGCTTCAGTCATACTACATGCTCACAGAGGAGGACCTCGAAGAGATAACCAAGGACTTGTCTGCAGAGCTCCTCATACCTATTGACCGCATAGAAATGTCTGACCCTAAACTAATCGGCATTCCAGAGACCACTCATGAAGTAAAGGAGACTCCTGGACTCAGAAGAAGGAAGAATATTAAAGAGATCCAAAACTTGAGCAGTGTAACGACCCTTGATTATTAAGTATAATTAATTTAATAATATAATCCTAAAAGATTAGCTAAACTATATTTATGTCTTAAAATAAAATTTCTAATTGATTATTATTAATGAGTTAGTCATGATGGTTAATGATTCATTTAAGTATTAATTCATTCATTAATTAATTAAGTATTAAATAAAAGGGGGAGAATAAAATATAATATTAAATTAAGTTGCGTATACAACAAGGGATAACATAAGAATCCCGAKAAGATAAAAGAATTAATGGGAATGGATAAGGGTAATAAATGGGTTAGGTAGGGAGTTAATGGGGGAGGAGTGTCGGGAAGGAGGGATAAGGAAGGAAGGAAGGAGTGGGAGGGGGATTATTCTACGGGAGTGGAGAAGGATTTTTGGAGCTCTGAGTATTGCAGGAAGAGGGAGATTTTTGGGAGTTTGGATTGTAGCAGTGCACCGGGGGTTGCTGGGGGTTTTGGGCACGGAGGGCTAGGATATCCGTTGATATCCTAGGGATAGGAGCTAACTAGTCGGCAGGGAGGTCGGTTTTGGGTAGTGTTCTAAAGAAGCGGGAAGGAAGCAAGCGGCGAGAAAGTAGTAGCATCAGGTTAAGGTAAGAATTATGCATTGTTTTGAATTAAATTGTTATTAAATATTATTATATTGACAAAATTGCATATGAATGAGTTAAATTAGTAAAATTTCTTGAATGTTATGGAAGTTACTGTTATTTCATTATTGTGTTATGAAATTAGTTAGTTTATCAAAATAAATTGATGTAAAATGTAAATCCAGCCATTACATTTGGTATCAGAGCTGTAGTTGAAACACTGGAGCCTTAAGGGCCATGTTCCCAGCTCAAATTCCCCAAATTCCCCTCCGCTTAACCTGCACACAAAACATAGAAACATTTATAAAAATAAAAATAAAATAAATAAATGCAAAACAAATTACTGAATAAAAATAAGCAACAAAGATGTGTCTAAGGAGAGTAACGGTGTAACTGTCACTTTTGTATCAAGAAAATCTTGTGACTATTGAGTTCATTGATTAATACCCTATAATTGCAGTTTCAGTTATCTGAAGAATATACTCCATGCACATAAGTTTTCACCTATTCGAATGTGATGACTAGATAAATACGGAGCTTGATAAATGTCGAGATAAAACTAATCTAGGCTGATAGTTATCTTGATAAATCCCAAGTTAAAAACAATCTAGAATGATAGTTCTAGCCATAAAAATTCATTTTTTTCCAGTGCTGCAAGGAATGGAGCGTTTAGTCCCTTGCATATGATGCGCCGAGCGTAAATTGACTTGCACCACCACTACAGTCCTCTAGCAAATATTTTGTCTTCTGCAAAAATAACATATAGTTCTCTGAAGCATAATAATGCAGAGGGGAGCAATGGAACCCCCAGATCTCTGACTTCTTCAAAAAGCATAGACAAAACCTTAATTTTTCGTGTAATGCAGATTGCATTTCTCCTCTGGCATCCTCTAGGCTTCTCACAACATATTACTTGTTCGGAAAGAGGAAGTAGAGCTTGTAATAAAGATACAGCAGAAGTGTCCACTGTAGATACAAATACAGGACTTCTTAAAGCCTGTCTTTTCCGAAGCAGCCAATTATAAGCAGGTAAAGCCATCTATTCTCCACTAAAAACCACAATCTAAACCCTGAATGGATAAATTTAAGATCAATATATGACGATTTACGCTCGAAACCTACAAATTTCATAAATTAACAAATATCCCAGATTTATGCTATTTAACCCCCAAATATGTGATTTACCCTAAATTATGAATATTACCAAAGCACATCTTGGACTTCTACTAGCTTTATAGATTAACCCCAAAATTCAACAATTATTGCAATTTAACCTTAAGGTTTTTCGATTTAAACCGTATTGCAACTATTTAATTAGTCGGTACTGACTCAATTTAGCCTAAAATAATGATATTTAACCAAAAATTGCAACAATGTTACCTAGAGGCTAGAATTGCAAAAAGCTAACCTGAAACTACATGCAGTTCAATTGTAACCACGACAATTTGACCTGAAATTGCGCAATTTAAACTGAAATAGCTACAGTTTGGCCTGTAATTCTGCTATTTAACACCCTAACTGTACAGCTTATCTTGAAATGTAAGTCACCATAGCTTGTGAAACTATCCTGTAATTCTTTGGATTTCCTCTCTCTCTCCTTTCAAGATCTCGTCCACCGCAGATATAGAGGCATATACAAAAGACGACTACAATATTTACAACGTCAGCCTTCAAATCTTTTTATTCTTTCAGCCTGTTTTTTTTTCAATTCATGGCAAACGAAGAACACTGAAATATTTTAAGGACGGGAACTCACCTAGCCGGCTTTTCTGATGAATCTTTCGTCCAAAATCTCACAACAAACCAAAACAAAAAGTCGCAGAAGAGATCTTTACCATGCAAAATCCGCTACGCTGAATAATAAAGGATCCTTTATCGATCCAACTGGTTTCTCGTTTACATGATCGCTTTGAAGCTACAAAGAAAACTTTGTATCCTTAAGCAGATCCATATCCAATCAATGTAAGGGATTCGCGAACACATTGACGTCATTTTAAGTACCCTGTCTGCCAAGATATGATCAAGTGTTCAAATCCCTTATCCCTTCCAATCTTACCAAAAAAATTCTCTTTGGATTTTGGACTTAACGAGCATTCTGGCAAATAATTTGTTGCTCAAAATGCCATACACTGTGCCCTTGTCCTATCCTTCTCAATCCAACCTGATGAAGTCCGTTATCTGACCATCGTTCGCCTCGAGTCTGTCCTTCACCACTCGGACATGTCGACGCATTCAGAAGCTTTGATTTGTGAGTTTCTCCAAAGACAAGGCCAGCTCCATGGCATAAACGGATTTACCCTTTTGTGAGTTGTCAAACTCCATGACGGTAGTCATCAAAATGAAGTGTAGTGATAAAACTCGCACCTCTTGCCACACAAGAATACATGAGTCATGCATGCAAACACAACGCATGCCACATGCCAATGGCCAAACGCCTCACGAGAAATAAAACGTGTATTTCCTTATGGTCCGTAGCACTTTTTTTTTATATATATATTTTTTTTTTATTTTTTTTTAATTTTATATTTAATTTTTTTTTAAATTTTACTAAATTTAATTTCATGGTTTAAATCGTAAAACTTTTATTTATTTATTATTTTATTTATAATATATTTTTTACAAAAAAAAAAAGGATAAGGATAAAAAAAAAATTAATATAAAATCCAAATCAATTATTCGATTAAAGTATGATTATGAAGCTAATAAAGTTATTTAGCTTAATAAAACATTAGTTAATTAGTTTATTAAAATATTAGTTAAGTTTGAATAATATAGGGTTAACAAAAAAAGAAAAATTTATGGATTCCGTGGGAATTGAACCCCGAACCTCCTTCCACCGTGAAAGTCTTTACAAAATCCGCCCTACCAACGCGCCATGCATTGTTTCTTTTAGAAATAATTTCACATTTAAATATTTTAATTGTCATACCCAAGACCACATGCCAAGCTAGTAAGCGCCTTTTTGAGCCATACAGGTCATATGCCAAGCTATCAAGTGCCAAAGACATAAATGGAGGAGCCCACAAAGGGACGTATGTGCTCAACACAGCGTCTTATGAAGAACACTAACGCCGAGAAGTACATAGCACTGGTGTACGCATATCAGCGTAAATTAATAAACACAAGGTCGGAAGTCATTTTAATCAAGTTGTAAGCATAAATTAAAAGGGCTCAGACTAGGACAAGTGGGAAGGAGGTGGCATATGCACTAGGAGAGTAAGCCTAGGAAGTGGCGAGTAAGGCGCAAAGCTAGTGTAGCTACAGGGAAAAGGAACCGATAGTTGTTTTCGTAGGGGTGAAGAAACGAAGCTTAGATGCTTAACCCTAACCCTAACCTAGCCAATCCCCTAATGGAGTAATGTCTGTTTACAGACAAGTAAAGAAAACTTACGCCTAACCCTATTTCTAAAGTTTAGTAGCACCAATTTAAAACATCCCAGAACTTACCCTGACAACTTTGGTTGATGCAGGTCAAAGCACACAGGATGGTCAGGACTCGAGGGAGTCAAGGCAGGGGAGCGTCTTCGCAAGCACCTCCAACACCACCAGCGCCACCACCACCATCGCCCAAACTCGCCCTCCTAATGCGCTCGTTGGAAGCCATCAACGAGACTTTAAAGGGGCGACAACTGGCAAGGACTGAAGTGGAACCCCCACCGTATGGAATGGGTAATCTAGAAGCGTCAAGGGATTCAGGGGGAGGACCTCCACCTGAAGACATCATGCGAGAGTTGCAAAAGATCAAACTTCCAGAGTTTGTCGGAGGTCGCGCCAGTGAACGCACGGAAGCATGGTTGGAATGCATGACCAGGTGTTTTTCCCTAAGGGACTATCCGTCCAACTCAAAGGAAAAGATTGCCATTTTTCAGTTAAGGGACAACACCTTGAACTGGTGGGGAAACCTAGAAAGACAATTGCACCTTACCTGAGACACGGTATCTTGGGAACTTTTCGAGGAAAGGTTCAGGAGGAAATATCTACCGGCATACTACGAGGAACAACAGGTTGGGGCATTTCATGCCTTAGTACAGGGAAACAAAATGGTAGAAGAATATGAGATCAGGTTTATGGAACTGGTCAAATATGTGTCGTATATGGATAGTGACCAACGACAGGCAGAGCGCTTCATCTATGGATTGAACCCTAGCATAAGAGCTATGGTGAGGATGTGGAAGTCGTCTTCAGTAGTGGAGGCGGTGGAAAGTGTGCGTTACGTGGAAGAACATATGAACTTGACTGGGAGTGCAAGATCGACATTTCCGCATCGCTCAGGGTTCGTAGGAAAGGCCCCGCGGACATTTCCTAGGGGAGGGAGCTCAAGGCCACCACCTTATGGTAACAGATTCGCGCTAAGGACAGTAGCTACAGGGATTTCAATGGTAGCAAGTGCAGCCTCTCGATCATCACCAACGGTGCAGACAGGACCACGACCATCTCAAGGAACAGCGAGTAGGGGCAGGGGTTCCAGGTGAAGGAACTCGTTTCAAAGACAGACACATAACAATGCACAGGTTCAATCTGGTGTTACCTGCTGGGGGTGTGGGGGACCCCATTACCATCATGACTGCCCGGAGTTACAATCAGGGTTCGTGCACAGAGAAGGAAAGGCGTCGATGGGGAGAGCAAGTAGCAGCCACCATATTTACGCAGCAGTTAATAACCGCTAGGCCGAACATCAATCCACGGTGGTGGAGTCATCAGGTATGATAAATCATATCAATGTTAAGATTTTGTTTGATTCTGGTGCGACAGATAGTTTCATTTCACCATTTGCATTAGAAAAGAGTGGGTTGGCAGCCTACGAGCATGATGACTTTAAACAAGTCGAGATGGCTTCGGGGAAAAAAACAAGCAGTAGGACCTAGTGTCGATTATTGTATAGTAGACCTGGGAGTGTGTACTACCAGGTTGAAAGTATACGTCACTGCTCTTGGGGAATATGACCTAATCATTGGAATGGATTGGTTAGCAGCTCATCGAGCTTTGGT
>JZKD02S0501075.1:97888-108783 GCA_000966675.3 Picea glauca | reverse complement strand
TCATTTAAGTATTAATTCATTCATTAATTAATTAAGTATTAAATAAAAGGGGGAGAATAAAATATAATATTAAATTAAGTTGCGTATACAACAAGGGATAACATAAGAATCCCGATAAGATAAAAGAATTAATGGGAATGGATAAGGGTAATAAATGGGTTAGGTAGGGAGTTAATGGGGGAGGAGTGTCGGGAAGGAGGGATAAGGAAGGAAGGAAGGAGTGGGAGGGGGATTATTCTACGGGAATGGAGAAGGATTTTTGGAGCTCTAAGTATTGCAGGAAGAGGGAGATTTTTGGGAGTTTGGATTGTAGCAGTGCATCGGGGGTTGTTGGGGGTTTTGGGCACAGAGGGCTAGGATATCCGTTGATATCCTAGGGCTAGGAGCTAACTAGTCGGTAGGGAGGTCGGTTTTGGGTAGTGTTCGAAAGAAGTGGGAAGGAAGCAAGCGGCGAGCAAGTAGTAGCATCAGGTTCAGGTAAGAATTATGCATTGTTTTGAATTAAATTATTATTAAATCTTATTATATTGAAGAAATTTCATATGAATGAGTTAAATTAGTAAAATTTCTTGAATGTTACGGAAGTTACTGTTATTTCATTACTGTGTTATGAAATTAGTTAGTTTATCAAAATAAATTGATGTAAAATGTAAATCCAACCATTACAAGCAGCGCATCGGAAGAAACTGCTTCACTATCACCTGGACGAGAGGGTGATGAAGAAGTAGATCAAGAAGAGACCAATGGAAAATAATATCAGCAAAAGTAGGGTGAAGTAACACTACCTAGGGATCCTCTGGATGAGGCTGATCCTTCTAAGAAAAGGAAGGTTTCTCCCAAAAAACCCACTTCCTGAAAGAAATCCAGAGCCACCTTGACTAAGATACAGATGGTGCTCATTGTAGATGACTTCGACTTCATCATCGCAGCTATAGCAGATGCCTCACAGGACATCTTGTAGAAACATGAAGCTAAGTAGGAGGAGATGTACGACAAGATCGAGGTTGAACTCAGAGGGGTAGAGTGGACCCTTCAATCCATCCACGCAGTATCCACTGCGTCCCCACCATCAGAAGAACCAGAGTTGGTAGATGATCCTACCCAACTCCATAGACTAGCTGATGTGACCGTAGCTCACCTTCGTCGAGCACAAGCTGAAAAAGATTGGGCCACAACGACCTTGAAACAAGCCCAAGAAGAAATGGTAGAGAAATGTTGGGTCGCGCAAAAGGAGAAGGATGACCTTCAAACCAAGTTTGAAGAAGAGAGGGTGCAGGTCAAGCAAGA
Source organism: Picea glauca (assembly GCA_000966675.3). Classification (NCBI taxonomy): domain Eukaryota; kingdom Viridiplantae; phylum Streptophyta; class Pinopsida; order Pinales; family Pinaceae; genus Picea; species Picea glauca. The sequence continues at coordinate 107,496 of JZKD02S0501075.1, read as the reverse complement.
AAAAGAGAAGTTTCTCGCAGAGCATCTTGGAGTCAAAGAAGCAGTCGACAGATCACTTCGCTCTATGACAGGCTTAGAGCCAAAGGCAGAAGACTGAGTGGAGCATCAAGTAGCACATCTCGCGGAAGCTATCTAGCAGCTTCAACAAAGAATAACATACTTAGAGCTATGAATAGTACCCAGCACTCCATAGGATGTGTGAGATCAAAGAGAAGCAACTCCTTGAAGCGTAGCTAAGAGAATCAAGGCACTCACCATGGAATGTAAACAGCTAAGTGATCACAATGCCTAGAATTATGAGCGACTCACTGAGGATCCTGAACTAAAAGCACTAGAGTCATGGCTCCAGGAGGAAAAGAAACAAGAAAAAACAGTATAGGCACGGTTGAAACCCCTATCAGTAGTCGAAAGGATGAAGCGATCCCAAGAATAGTGCACTTCTCAACAGTAGGTCCACACCATTAAGAGCAAGGACATGGAAGTGACTTAGAGGCTCCAACCAACATAGGGTGAGGCTTGCCAACTACTAACAGAGATTGAAGGTTGAGGAGAAGAACTGGAGAAAGTCGTCACTACAACTAAATAATAGTTAGAGGGACATGTTAACAAAGCATTTATCCAAGAGTTCATCGAGCAGGAGTTCGTGGTGCAGCAAGAGGTCGAAGCAGCTCGATCCAAGCTCGAGGATTTTGAAGCAGAGCTACCTAGACCAGAGTAACTCAGGATGAGTCACAGGTGAGTGTTGGGGGCCTGTTGGCCCTTGACCAAGTTTTGAGTATCCTTGGTCATGTTTGACCTATTTTTGGGACTTTGATAGGCTGTCAATTCGAAGTGGAGATCGCGGGATCTCGGGCCCTTTTTGGGGATTTTTGGGTTAAATTGGGCTTATGTAACAGGTATGGGGATGTCGGTCCATGGTTTTTACCCATGTTTAGGCCCTTTTTGTAATGTATAAATAGAAGTCTAGGAAATGTAAGAGAAGGTCAGATAAGAGGTTTTTGGTGTTATGCTAAGTGCAAGTGATGATTGTAAATGCTTTGTGCATACCTTGTGAGATTTGCAAGGCTAAGTGCAAGTTATTGTAAGAGACTGCAAAGAGGCTTTGTGTTGTAACTCGAGGAAGGAGGGTCTAGAGGAGTGTGCACAGATCTCCTGTCCTCTGTGGAGTAAGATATCATGGCTCTGTTCATATAGAAGATTGACAAATAAATAAAGAAGAAGATTTTGTGGACGTAACCCCAGGGTGGGGGTGAACCACGTATATCCTATGTTGTGGTTGCTTTGTGATTTATGGTTGTTCTCTTGTTTATGTGGTTAAATGCTTAGTGAACTGATATATGCTTAGAAGAATCTAATGTGATAGCTTAGTTCTGAATAATATGAATGAATACTAGATCTGATCTATGTTCGTATGCTTAGTGCTTGAATCTATTGGATCTGTGTGAATACCGCGTTGATCTGTTATTAGGGATTAGTTGCATTGTAAACCAAGGTTGAATATTAGTGAATTGTAATTGTTAAGTGCTATGTTAATATGTTACAATCACAGATCTGTGTCCCAGCTAAGGTTGCAAACATATGATTCCTTCAACCACCCCTGCCTCTACCTTAGGTGAGACTTCATCTTCTTCGCATATTTTGCCGAAAGGGTTGGTACTTAGGGTTTTGTTGGTGCATTGTTGTAAGTGTTGAACCCTGGGTCTACCCCTATCCCAAAAAATTCACAAGATGATTCATATTTATGCCGAAATGCAACAGAATACACAAATAACCATGAATACAAAGATGCAGCAGAAATAACACTTCATTTCATTAATATCAAAGAACTGAAATTTATTTACAGACAGAATAGAAATAAACTAGCTAGGGCACTGGTAGCTTATCTATGAGAAGAGATGTGGCGGCTACAGGGCACTAAGCTTTGTGTTCCAATGATACTTGAAGGCCTATATATTATTGGGAAACAAGGGAAACCCTAAACATCCAAAAATCGAACCCTGGGAGATGAAACGCCGGAATATGGGCCCCGTCGAGGTAAATTGGTACATCAATTTCCCAGGGTCGTAACTTTGGCATACTATCTCTGTTTGACGCATATGATACATCATTATAAATATATCCAGGGACTACAATTGTTGGCAAAAAATGTCATGAAAAAATATTTTTGATGGGTAGATGCCGAAAAAATGTCGTTTAGAGCCTCAAAACGGCTTTGGAAGTTCAGGACCCGAAAAACTGCCAAAAATAGTAAATTGTGCTACAATTAAGGAAACTAAAAAAACTGAAAGAAACAATGGTGGGGATCCAAGTGGAAAAGGAAGTTGGCCACCAATATCCACTTGGATCATTCATACCCCCTTAGGAATAAATGGTCCCCATTGTGTTGAGTTACTCCATGAGATGAGGAAACTTCTGTTGAACTTGGTCCCTGGTGAGCCACTTGACTTGGTGAAGGAGTTGGCATGCTTTGATAACTCGATATAGATGGATCCTCTATTGGTGGGTGTTCTTGATATGTGTGTCCATAATACGATGAGTTGTGGCTTGTTCCATGTAGTCTGAATTTAACTCTGTTGGTGTGAGTTGTTCTGTCATGTCGGATGTGTCCCATAGAGGTGGAAAGTAAAATCAAAGCCGGTCCACATTGAACACTGGGTGCAGACCAAGGAATGGTGGGATACTAAGCTCAAATTAATTGTCCCTTATATCATTTTTGATGGTGTATGGCCCATATCGGAGCAGGTGAAGCTTGCAATGGGGTCCAGCGAGGTGATCCTTCTACAAATGTAGCCACACTTTGTTTCCCACCTTGAGGTTGTGTTGCACCTGATGTTGATTATGCCACTCCCTGTACTTATCATTGGCTCTGTCCAATATTTCATGAACATGTTGGTGAATGTGTTGAATGCACTCAATGAAGTTGTTCACCTTGGCAAATTTAGAATGGACATGAGTCGAATAAACATGAGTAGTTGCAAATGGTATGGCTACTTCAATGGGACATAGTGGATGGAATCCCAAGCCCACCTAAAAGGGGTTGTGGTTAGTTGAGTTGTGGAGGGCCCGGTTATAGCTATGGTGTACATAGGGGAAGGCTCTCATCCCATGTGCATGGATGCTTTGAGTTGTACATGCACAAAATGTGTATGATCATCATGTTGACGACCTCTGTCTGGTCATTAGTTTGGGGATGGAAAGTTGTAGACTTGGTGAGCTTGGTGTCCAGCATTGACCATAGGCTAGACCAAAATGTACTGAGGAACCTATTGTACCGATCTGATATGATAGACTATGGGATCCCAAAGTGTACCCACACTCGTTCAAAGAAGATTTTAGCAGTGGATTTTGTTGTGATATTCTTCTTGTAGGCCGCCATAATGGCCATATTCGAGAATCTGTCGATGACCATGAATAAATAGTCATTGCCATTCTTAGTAGAAGGAAGGCCCGACATGTAATCCATGGAGATGGATTCCCAAGGTCGACTAGGGGTAGGCAGTGGATTATAGAGGCATTGCTTCTTGATGGTCGGTTTGGCAATGGCGCATGTAGTGCAGGATCCGATGTATTTCCCGACATCTTATCGAAGGTTTGCCAATAGAAATAATTTTGCAGTACCACCACTATTTTCTCAATGTTGAAATGACCAACGACCCAACTATAGTGTACTTCCCAAATTATCTTGGCACACTCACTTGAAGGAACACAAAGGTGGCCCAGGTGACATAGTAGTGCATCCTAGAGGTGATAATTTGGAACTCGGTTACCCTCCAAGATCATCTTGTATGTGTGGAGAAAATATGGATTGCTCTTGTAGAGAAGTGACCAATCAGAAGTCTAGTGCCCACAAGAGTTGATCACGATGGTTATCTCCACGATCGGTGGTCGGCTAAGGTATTCTGCAACATTATTAGTGCTACCCTTCTTGTACTTGATGTTCAAATGAAACTGTTGCAGATATGTGGACCAGTTCTAAAGGCAATCGTTCTGCAACTTCCCTTGTGTTTATATGAACTACAGGGGTCGGTGGTATGTTTGGATGATCGTTTCCTTCCCCAAAATGTAATGCTTCCACTGTCAGCAAGCCTACACAATGGAATACATTTCTTTGTCATAAGTGGGATACTTTCAAATTGTGTCGCACTGTGATATGCCACTGGATTCCCCTGTTGAGTAAGAATTGCCCCAATAGCATAGTCAGAGGCATATGTCTCGATCTCAAATGGTTGTTGCAAGTCTATTAATGTGAGCATTGGGGCGCAATAGAGGCGATGTTTCAATTCTGCGAACACCTTCTGTTGAGATTCCGACCAAAAGAATTATTCTTTCGCTCCTCCCTTGGTGACTTAACTCAAGGGCAAAGTGATATGAGAGAATCCCAACACGAACCTATTACACATTATTTTCATCACCCCTATGACCGCTAATGATGTAAACCTATATTTTTCCTTTAGAGGAGTCAATGGCTTGAGTTCCTAAAGAGATAAGGGAGAAGAACTTTTCCTGAGAAAAGAAGTTGCATTTTCCTTTGTAAAAACCCTATAAAAAAGGAAGTTCACAGGTTGAATTATAGATAGCCTGCAAGAATACCTAATTCTCGCACTGTACTCTACTACTAGGCTAGGAACTTGTCTGTAAACTTTTTTGGATTGGGTCTTGTCATCTTTTGATGACCCAGTTTTGCTCTGATCAGCTAGATTGAGCTTTTGGAGCCTATATTGATCTGTTTACAGTCTGCTTGACATTCTTTGAGTTACTTTTAGCCACATTGGCTTTGTTTGGTTTTGAAGGATTAGTCTTTCTTTGAGTATCTTTCAATTACAAAGCGTGTGTTTTCTTTAGAATTGTTTAGGGAAAGATCAAATTTCTTCTGAATAGTTCTCTTTAAAAGAAAACTTGTAGTTTGGATTTCTTTGTTTTAACAAAGTTCATTATTGCTTTTAGTGAAATTTTTTAAACAAAAAGATTTAATTTCTTTCTTTATATTAGATTGGGAGAATCCTTGCATTTGAAGTAGCGAAATTGCATGATTCTTGGGGGGGCATGAATCGTGCATTGGTGTACAGTCTTTTTTGCTCATTTCTTGAGAATATTGATATTGATGAGTTTTAAGATTTGGGGAAATTGTGCATCTGGGAATGATAAATGTTTTAACAAAGTTCATTATTTCTTTTAGTGAAATTTTTGAAACAAAAAGATTTAATTTCTCGCTTTATATTAGATTGGGGGCATCCTTGCATTTGAAGTAGTGAAATTACATGATTCTTGGGGGGGCATGAATCGTGCATTGGTGTGCAGTCTTTTTTGCTCATTTCTTGAGAATATTGATATTGATGAGTTTTAAGATTTTGGGAAATTGTGCATCTGGGAATGATAAATGTTTTCTCCTTCTTGTCGCATAGCTTTCATCAAAATGAAAAGATTGCATCTTCATCTCTTTGCATAACTTTCGAGTCGGTCGAAACACCATATTGTCTATGCCATTTTCCTTTTGAGTAACAACAGCCATAAAATAAAGCGCTTGTAAAAATTGATTAGACATTTTTATCCTTTCTGGTAGCAAACCTACATTAGATTAGTCGTAGAGCTTTGGAATAGGCGTGAAAGATAACTTTCCAAAGCACAAAACACACAATAGTATCTTGTGATAAGGAGTGTCAAATTTCATTTGCAACATTTTGTCCTGGGAAGCCCTTCTCACACAAGGGTCAAACTTGAGGTCACATTGAGATTCACAGAGTTACTCAGCCTTCTTTGTTGATATCGGTGTAGAGATTGCACATATTATGGGGGTCACTTGAAGGTATACCCACAATGATGAGTTCAAGGTGATTTTAGGCTAGATACCCTGCCCTTGTCTGTGGATCGGACTGTCGACTATTCCCCCAGGCATTATTGTTGTTGGTGGTAACCTTAGTAGCCTATCTTCTTAGGGTATTACAGAAGGTGACTGTGAAGGGGTGAGTCTTCATGGTACCTGGAATCGACATTAGCCAGACTCACTCGAGCTCCTTGGAGGGTATACCCATGATTATGTGTGGGATCTTGCACCAGGGTGTAAGTCCATTAAGTAGGTCATCAACGTAACTTTTACACCCACTCTATCTCAGCCCCTTCTTACTTTGTTCCCACGACATTGGATTTCATCACCAACTAGTGCGTTCATTGTGAGAAGGTTTTGTTTGCTTGTTTTCTTACTAGATTTTTAGCATGTGTTATTTGTTTTCCCTAGAGGACTCTAGATCGGATATTTATTTAATGGTGTCAGTTCCCGGAATGACCAATGAAGGAACCCCTGCTCCAGGGGAACCTTTTATTTTTCCTTCTTATGGAAACACTAGTCCTCCTCACATCGCTACTTTGAGCCTTCCAGGTCTCCCTATTGGATTATCGGTATGGTTTTTTTCGACTCAGGTAATCCCGAATGCGGTTAGTGCTTCAGTCACAAGAACTTCCCCCCAAGAGCATCAACCTCATGTTGATCCTTCACCTTTTTCACCAATAAGGTCTTCTTCACCTTCTTCACTTGCAAGGTCGCCTTTCGTTTCATCTTCTTCATCGAGTGAAAGTTATGAAGCTAGTAACCCGGTGAATAAGAAGAAGAAGAAAATAAAGATTAAGAAGAAGAAAGATAAGCGAGGGTAAAAACCTCCAACCACTGTAAAACATGTTGGAAAACAACCAGTTACTGTTAATCGTGTTGGGAGTGTTGATGATGTCAAGATCACCCAAACAACTCATAAGCTCAAGTACCCTTGCAGGCTTTGTAAGGGTAGCCATATTCTTAAGGATTTCCCTGGTCTATCCAAGGTTATAGAAGTATGGTCTACACACCCTAACCAACCCATGTCATCAGCCTCTGAACAACATGTTGATGACCTCCCATCAACTAGTCACGATACCATTGGGAAGAAGAAAAGTAGATTCAAGTTCCCGTGTATGTTATGCAAAGGGAGTCATCTAACTCACCTTTTCCCTCGTATGGACAAAGCCTTGAAATTCCTAGAAGACATGACTATTTCACAGCCTCAACTTCTAGCTGCTTATCACAAGCTTTCTCTCAACCCACCTGTAGTTGATGGAATGATCAATCCGGTTCCCCTATCGGTCAATCCAATTGATCATGTCGACAATATGGTCACGTATTTAATTGTAGCAGTTGACAAAGTAGTTGATCCGATACCATCCTTGGTCAATCCCGCTCTCCCCTCAAAGAGTGAAACTAAAGCAGTCAATCCAATCCCATCCTCGGTCGATTCCACTCTCCCATTAGAGAGTATCACCCAAGTGGTCGATCTGTTTCCACCTATCGACCCCATTCTCCCCTTGGAGAATGAAACCCAAGTGGTCGATCCAGTTCTGTCATCGGTCGATCCCACTCCTCCTTTGACGAGTGCTAAAGTGACTGATTCAGTCCCTTCCTCAGTTAGTCCCACCCTTCATCCGAAGAGTGCCAAAGTGGTTGATCCAATCCCATCATCGGTCAATCCCACTCTTCCTCTGAAGAGTGCCTGTGTGGTTGATTCGATCCCATCATCGGTCGATCCTACTCTCCCGCTCAAGAGTAAACCCGATACTGCCCATGTTTTTCTCATTGATATAGAATCTACCATGCCGAGGGCTATTCCTCCTTCTCCCGTGGAACCCCCTCCAAGTTATGAGGCCATCCATTTTGATTGGGGTGTGCTAATTGGACCTTGTCTTCCCTCTCACATTCCTTTCTAGATTACAGTACAAGTTTATGGTCAAGAAGTTCCTCAGACACTGATAGATGAAGGTGCATCCATTAGTATTTTGTCCTCTTTTGCTTGGCAAGCTTTGGGTTTTCCTCCTCTTGCACCGGTTACACAAAATCTGTTATCTTTTAACAGAAGAACTAGTCAACCTTTAGGGACCCTTCCTCAGTTTCCTATAACTTTGGGAGGGAAAACTATCTTTGTTGATGTCATGGTAGTCCAAGATCCCTTGGATTTCACTTTACTTCTTGGGTGGGATTATGTATATGCCATAAAAGATATTGTGTCCAGTCTTTTTCGTGTGATATATTTCCCTCGCGATGGAAGAATTGTGACTTTTGATCAACTTTCATTCATCAACCCCGACTAGATTGCCTCCCTAAATGGCTCTTATATGCAGATGGTATCGCCCCCGCCATAGGTCAATTATGTGGCATTGTCTCCCATGGATTCAACTTATGATGACTTAGATATAGTAGTTGACATGGTGATCTCTTCGATAGGGTTGTTAGAGCCTGATCTCTTTACTCCTATCACGACCCTCGACATGGTGTCCTTCCAAAGTGTGTTTCTTCCTTCCAGTGAATACCTCTTGGAATCCATGATCGATTTGTGTCCCTTGACATGGTGTCATTTTGGAGCATTGTCCTCTTGGAATCCATGATCGATAAGAGAGCATACCGAGGATAGTTTTTGTGTCTCTGAGGGAACCTCGTTAAAAAATGAAACAGAGGTATATGACCATGATTTTCTGATTTCAAGCTCGTTAAAAAATGAGACCAGACTTGAGCATGGTTTTCTGATTTCAAGCTCGTTAAAAAATGAAACCACTTACAAGGATAGTTTTTTCGTCTATGTATCAACCTCGTTAAAAAATGAAACAAAGGTTACGAGCATAGTTCGTGTTTCTATGTCAAGCTCATTAAAAAATGAAATAGTTTTCCCCCTCTCTATTCGATTCAAGTCCCTCATCTAGTATTTGAAACTTCATTTCATTCGCCTTTGCAGTTGGATGAAATGAAGCTTGGGAGGGATTTGTCTTTGGCCTCTAGACTTCATGTTGAATTTAGAGCCGCTAGTTTCTTAAGCTAGGGACTAAGTACCAACCATCCCTGTGTTATGCATTGGGAAGTCCAAGCATAGTTTCCTCTGGTTCGAGCTTGGGTAAAAATGAAACCACCTACCTCAAGCATAGTTTTCCGCTGGTTCAAGCTTGTGTAAAGATGAAACTGGGTCCAAGCAGAGTTTTTTTTAGTTTTAAGCTTGTGAAAAAATATAAATCTATCCCAAGCATAGTTTTGTTTCGTTTTAACGCTTGCATAAAAATAAAAACAATCCCAAGCTTAGTCTTTGTTCTTTCTCATGCTCATTAATACATGAGAATAAGTTACCAAGCTTAGTCTTTGTTCTTTCTTGTGCTCACAAATACATGAGAATGTAACTAAGTATACTTTTATCACTTTTTCGGACTCGTAAAGGTTATACAAAAAAGGAACCCACTGGAGTTCCCTTCAAGCTCTTTTCAGACTCTCTAAACATGAAAAGATTGTCGAGTGACCTTGTTCTCTTCACGCTCGTTAAATTATTTGAAGAAAACATATGTTGAGCGATAGTTTATCTCTTTTTTGGTCTCATCAGACTACTTTACGAAAAAGGAACTGAGAGAGTTCTCTTTAAGTGTTTTTCAAACTCTCTAAACATGAAAAACCCCTGAGTTTTCTTTCTTTGGACTCGTTAAAAAAACATCGAAAGGCCCATATGGGACCGAACCACTCCTTCTTAGGATTCGTTAAACACAATTCAAGGGACTCATTCGAAGGATGAGCTTACATTTCAATCATATGTTATCCTCCTCAAGCTTGTGTAAAAATA
>JZKD02S0501075.1:82350-95918 GCA_000966675.3 Picea glauca | reverse complement strand
GTAATCTCTCTTTCACATTCAATATGATACAGTAATATGATTCTTTCCTATAAAGCTTGTTGTGTTTTATTGTATGATTCCTTGATCACATACATAGGTTTATATTGAGTGTATGATATTGCTATCACTTTGGATGGTTGTGTTCTTTTGCAGGTTCATCATTGTATGAGTGTTGGAATGGAGCTAGGATGGCGATGGCAAGAGGAAGCAGTGTTTAAACGGTACGTCACCTATCCCTCTTTGGTTAGTAAATTCAATATTTAAAACTTAAGAAAAGCGTCATGTTCTAGTGTGTTTTGTTCTAGATCTAGGTGCATCTAGGGAGATCTATTAGTGTTCGCACCTATCAATTTATCCTATAACAGAACCTGCAGTAGAAATTAGCAAGACCCAGAAAGTTGTGAAGCTCTGTTAGAGTGGTCAAGGATGGCCAGTCCTGGATGACTTGGATCTTGGTTGGATCCAAATGAACCCCACGCTCATCAATAATGTATCCCAGATACTGAACCTGGGTAATGCCAAAAGTGCATTTCTCCAAATTGGCCCGCAACATGTGTTTTTGTTGTGCTTGAACGACCTGTCGGATGTGGTGGAGGTTCTCTTCCCAAGTCTAGCTAAAGATCAGGATGTCATCCAAGTACAATACTACAAATGAGTTAGTGAATGGATGCAAGATGTCATCCATTAGCCTCATGAAGGTTGCAGGAGCATTCGTCAACCCGAAAAGCATGACCAGCCATTCGAAAAGGCCCTCCTTGGCTTTGAAGGAACTCTTCCACACATCAGATAGTTCGATTGGTATCTGGTGATACCTGGACTTCAAGTCGATCTTGCTAAAATATTTCTCCCTTTGATTTGGTCCAGAAGGTCATCAATCTGTGGGATCGGGTACCTATTCCGAACGGTGATCTTGTTTAGCACCCGATAGTCAATATAGATTCTCCAAGTCCCATCCTTCTTCTGCACCAACACGATCAGGCTCCCACAGGGCGATGAAATTGGCTGGATGTGACCTTTTTGTAGTAGCTCCTGAATCTATCGCTTGATCTCATCATTCTCCAGAACAGAGCGAAGATAGATCGGTCCATTGGGCAACGATGCACCTGGGGTTAGATCGATGGGGTCCTTGACCTGACAGTGCAGAGGCACCCCTGCAGGTGAGGTGAAGATGTCTCGGTACTCCTCCACGACCTTGTCCATTCATTGTTGTCATGTGGAGGAGCCATGTCTAGAGTTCGTGGCCACAATGTTATTCTTTCCTTGAGGGTGGATCATCAGGAAAACAGATTTCCTGATTTTGGAAATGAGCTTACTGCATTTTTTTGCAGTAACCAAAGAGATAGCGACAGGTGGTGGTACCTTTGGTATCCTGTACAACTTATTTCCCAAGGTAACAATAACAGCATGAGGTCAGGAATCATACATAGAATGTCACTTCCACGAGTATGGTTGGCCTAATAATACATCACAAACATCAAGATGAGAAATGTCACATAATACCTCATTGGTGAAGGGCTTGATGTTGTAGGGAAGGAGACATTTTTGGCTAACACGGAGATCTCGTCCTTGGTGAAGCCACCCGATGGTGTAGGAGTGTGGGTGTGTTGTGGTCGGCAAGCCCTATCACTTCATGAACTATGTTGAAATGAGGTTCTTTTGGCTCCCGCTGTCAACGATGAACTGTAGCGAGGAACCCTTTACCCACATCTGGGACTGGAAGAGACGCTCCTCCTCCTATGGATATTCCAGTTCTTCCTTTTGGATATTCATGGTGGAAATGGTGGCATTGGGATTCACATTGAGAATATGATTCCCTCTGTCATTCCCTTTCTTGGGTTCTGATTCAGTGTCGGAGCATGCATCTGATTCAGAAGCCCTCATCTCGGCCACTAGTGATTGTTTGGCCTGACACTCACTTGTGTTGTGAGTGGAGCTCTTATGGAACTCACGCCACTTTCCCGTGTCCTTCTTCAGCTTCGTGGTGTTTTTCTTTGCTTGTGGCTTTGGAAGATTGTCTTGAGCTTCCATGACTTTTATTTTTCCTTTGGTCTACGGTTTGGGGTCACCTTTCACTTGATTTTGATTTGCAGATCCAAAGTCTCGCTTCTTCTGTTTGAATTTTTTATCAATCTTGGCAACATAACGGTATGTCGTACCAAGTCAGGAGATGTCGAGGACCTCCATTTCCTCCTAAATGTATCTGTGTAGACAACTGCAGTACTTCAACACCAAATGTTTCTCTGAATCTTTGATACCCAACATTGTGTGCAGGGTATGGAATATGTTCGTCAGCTTATGCACATCATGATCCCTTTGCTACCACAACGTAGTCCATTGTTTGTACTTGTCCTCATAGCTCCCCACAGGATAATATGTTTCCTTGATGGAATATCGGAAAGAATTCCAAGTGGGTACAACCGAGAACAGGGAGGGTTCCTCCTCGTCCTTTTTCTCACAGTAGGTTTCCCACCAATCCTTGACATGGGGGGCGACTTTGAGCAGTGAAAAAATAATCTTCTCCCGGTTGGAAAAGTCATGAACTGAGAAATATCCTTCTAATATATTTAACCATCTATCTACGGCATCTGCATATATTTGACCATCAAATATGGGAATGTCAAAATTTACTTGTACCTTAAAAGGGGTTGCGCCTCCAGAGTGGTTGTTGGATGCAGATGTGCCGCCAGTGGGAAATCGTTGAAGGATCTAGGCAAAGTTATCCATCATCGCCTTCCTTTGTTTTTCAAGGGCCTCCTTGAGAAATATTTTGATAGGATCTCCTACTCCCTCGTCTTTCTTTTTTTCCCCCATGTTCGGTTGTCAGGGTTTGCGAGGCTGATCTTGCAAAGGTTCAACCAGATCAAGTCCTAACTCCTTATACCCCGACCTCATTGGGGACATGCAAAGAAGGATCGAGAAAGAGCAGAGCGCTCTGATACCACTGATCCAGATTTATGCAGGAACACAACAGAATACACAAATAACCATGAACACAAAGATGCAGTGGAAATAACACTTCATTTCATTAATATCAAAGAACTGAAATTTGTTTACAGACAAAATAGAAATAAACTAGCTAGGGCATTGGTAGCTTATCTCTGAGAAAAGATGTGGAAGCTACATGCCTCTGAAGTCAGTGTTCCAATGAGGCTCAAATTCCTATCTATTATTGAGAAACAATGGAAACCCTAAACATCCAAAAACCTAACCCTAGGAGATGAAACACCAGAATATGGGCCCCGTTAGGGTAAATTGGTACATCAATTTTCAAGGTCGTAACTTTGGCATACTATCTATGTTTGACGCGTATACTACATCGTTAGAAAGATCTATCTAAGGACTACAATTGTTGGCAAAAATTTCATAACTATATTTTTCAATCCATACATTCCCAAAACATGTCGTTTAGGGCCTCAAAACGGCTCCGAAAGTTCAGGACCTGAAAAACTGCCAAAAATAGTAAATTGTGCTACAATTAAGGAAATTGAAAAAATAAAAGAAATAATGGTGGGGGTCCAAGTGGAATAGGCGGGTGGCCACCAATATCCACCTAGATCATAAGAGCTGCATATCAGTATCGAATTTCGATTCCACCTTGAAGTTATCCATTGTGAGAGCATTTAGAAGATACAAAGATTCTATGTTTCTTACATAGGATAAGGTTGTATATGTCAGTCCATGTATTTGTGTCCCAGTAGGGTCAAATTCAATACATTCTTTGTTAAACCCTGTGACCTATGTATTGCGCGTGCACATGCAAGTTGGATTGGAAATTTTTTTCATATTTTCGAGTGGCTTATCTTTTTTGTCAACGATATTGGATTTTCTATGTGCAATATGGGTATCCAATCTTGGGAAATATTTGTGCTATATATAAAAGCTAGTTTGTTATCTTGGTGATGACCAATATGTAGATCATAGAACTTGATCCATAGAACATCAATTTTTTTTGTTTTGTTGTAGTCTTTGATTATTCCATCTACACCATTGACTAGACCATCTGGTGAATCGTAGTTGCATGCATGTATTTCGACAAGCATATTTAATTTATGACAAGTTGGGAAGGAAACATTATTGTTTGTTGATGGTATGGAAAATTTCCATGGTATGGAAAATTTCCATGGTTTTCTTCCTCCTCATCAATTACATTGATTAAAAATTCATTGCCAGGCATTAGCGATATCATATATTTTTTATGCATTGCAACATCCGTGTTTCTATAGAATAGGTAAGGGAATGTTGGATCACTTGGGGCAGGTCGAATGCAATTCATATTGATATATTCCAAATCGTTAATTGTTTGGTTGTTTGTGTGCATCCTATTGATAATTGAAATAAAATTTTCATTTCTTTGGCGCATTGTCGTACACAATCCGTAGCACCTAACATTGTCTTTATAGAAGTCATATGTTATTGGTTACATGTTCACGGTAGGTTGTTCAAATATGAGGGAATGTTGTATGGGTTAATCTTGATAAAGTTCACAACAAAATACCATTTCTATGTTCCCAAAGTATTTTGTTTGTACATGTTTTATGTTTCGTAGTTTATTGTCAATGGAGAATAGGAATCAACTTCCAATCAAATAAGCTTCATCGATGAATACAAGTTGTAGTTCTTGATCAAGATTTGACAAGGTGTCTAAAATTTCCTTTCTAAGTGGAAGGAAATGAAAATTATTGAAAGGTGTTAGAAATGATGGATTTTTTTCCCACCTGCATTATAAGCCTCTTTGTTTGTGTATGCTAGTATCAATACCTTTGGTTTCAAAGGGTCGGTTGTATTATGTGCATCATATATTCGTATAAGCATTTGGAATAATATTTTTTTCTGTAAATTTCTTTCTTGTTCCTTCTCCACCTGTCAGGAACAAGTGCAATGGCATGTGCATGTCAATATATTTCCTTAGGGAAATTTCTTTGAAAATTTCTTGTTGTTCTATATTTAACATTCTTTGAAACCTATAATATTCTTCATTTTCGAGGAAAAATGGGTGTTCTCTAAATTGGAAGCCTAGGTTAATTGATTTATTCATCTTTTGTTGTTGGGGAATTGCAAGTCTACTTGAAATTCATACTATAGGCAATGTACTTTAGTTGGTTCTCATTCGGCTAATGCACGGTCAATATCCACATCGTTGTTATCTAGTTGTTCAATTGCACTTTCGAGATCGCCCCAAGCTAGGTTGATGTTGTATGTAAATTTGTCTTCACTGATTTGTATTGTACTTGAGTTGAAACTATAAGAATCCTACCATGTGGGAAAGTCACATTTCAATGTTTGTTCGTTGTTTTCGAATGGAACATATAGAAATAGTTTCTCTCTACATAAATTTTCAATTTCAATGTGTTTCTTGTTTGATGAACCATATTACATTTGGTTTTTTCCTTTTTTGATATGTGTGTACCATTTTTGTTGTACTTGGAGACAAATTAAGCAAGGTATATATTCTTAATAGTGTGTTGGCACTCAATGTAGTAATCAATAATAGAGTGGCACATCACATCTTATGAATTTTCAAGTTCTTGTTTTAATAGAAAGGGTGGCTTAAGGATAAATATGTGTTGATCTATTGGAGATGTGTTTATAAATATACATTGTCTTGCATAGAAATTCAATGGAAGAGAAAGTGTTATATGAACTTCTTGATCCAGGTGGATATCGATGGCCACCCACCTATTCCACTGGCTCAAAAAATAGTTTTCCACCTTGGTAGTTTTTCGGCAGTTTTTCAGGTTCCAAACTTTCGGGGACATTTTGAGGCCCTAAACGACGCTTTTTGGGGATTTGGGGTCCAAGCGACTATTAAAGGCACTAGCGTGGACAATTTGAAAATCATTCTTCTTGGTTATACCTTTCCAACAATGTATCGAGTGCCCCAAACGGAGATTGTATGCAAAAGTTACGCCCCCAGGAAGTTGAAGTATCAACTACCCCCATCGGGGCCCACAAACCTTTTGGCTTTTCATCTTCCGTGGTTAGGGTTTTGGATTTTACTTATGTTAAAAATTACTTTAGAGCCTCATTTTAAATATCATCTTCTTACAAATGCGAGTAGTCATCACATCTCTTCTCAAAGATAATATGCCACCATTCTAGCAAGTCTTTCACTCTGTATTTTTACAGTTCTGTACATTTCACACATTAATAGATATTGTATATTATTGTATCTTTGTGTTTATCGTTGCAGATCTGATATATTTTTGTTATATTGTTGGATATCCAATACATATTTGTACATTTCTTTATTATATCTCCGCTCCCATTTCATGCTGAAAATAATTTGGATCAATGGTATCAGAGTAGGCTGCTCTTGATCGTTTTTCAGCTCATGTCCCCGACGAGGTTCGAGTATAGAAACTTCGGTCTCGTGATTTTCTCTCATGAGGAAAATCTCTCTCGCATGCCCAAGAAACCCTCCATGGTGGAAGAAAAGAAAAACAATGGAGTAGAAGATTTTATTAATCTGTTTCTTCAGAAAGCTCTCACGCGATAGAGGGACAAAATGATGGAGAATTTTTTCCACATCCTTCAATGCATGCCGATAACAAAAGGCGCGTCTTCATCAAGAGGCCATTTTGGAGGGACCTAGCCTTTCAAGGTACAGGTTAATTTTGATATTCCCATATTTGAAGGTCAGATAAATGTGGATTCCCTAGACAAATGGTTAAATCTGCTAGAAGGTTATTTCTTTGTTCACTATTTTTCTGGCGGGGAAACGATCACCTTCGCACTCCTTAAGGCTCTCCCCCATGTCAAAAATTGGTTAGAAACTTGATGGAAGAAAAGTTCCACGAAGGAGTCTGTAATATATGGGGCCAAGCCCACTTGGGATTTTTTGTGGATGCGGTAAAGGAACAATATTACCCTGTTGGAAACTATGAGGACCAGTATATGAGATGGAGCACACTACGGCAAGAAAGGGGCCAAGCAGTTATGGAGTTCAACAATACCTTGCGCACCAAGCTCAGTATCAAACACTCTGAGAGAAAATTGGTTATGAAATACCGTGGGGCTCTACAAAGATACATCCAAACTGAAATGGATTTTCTAGACATCTCATCACTCGGTACTTCTTATCAATATGTTGTTAAAATCAAGCAAAAATTTAAACACCAGAACAAGCGGTATTTCGGGTCTACAAATCCGCAACAAAAAAAGTATGAGAAAGATGGCCATAACAACCAGCATTCAGAAAACCAGTCCAAGCCAGAGGAAAAGAAGGGTAACAGAAAGACGAAGAAGGGCACTCGAAAATGGTGTGATTTCCACAAAATCCCCTAGCACAACACCGATGAATGTCGCTCATAATAGTCATTGGTGTTCAAGATCAAAGACAAGGAGTTGAACCTGATTCAAAATCTGATTCTGAAAAAATGGTAAAAGACAGATCATCAACGCAGACCCCATTGTTATTGTCATGACCGCAGCAATTCAACTAGAAGAACCAACAAATCCTGAAGAGGGAGCGTGCCTTTTTCATTCACAGATGTGGGTGAAGGGGACCCCATTGCATTTTATTTTTGATAGAGGAATCCATAAGAAAATCATCTTATCAGAGGTCATCAAACAGTTGGGATTTTCAACAACACCACACCCATATCCATACAACATCGAGTGGCTTCGTCAAAGACGAGATCTTCACGTTAGCCAGCAGTGTCGATTGTCATACAAAATCCACGGGGTCATCTCTATAGGATACCAGAGGTAGTTCCAACTATTATCCCATCTAAACAATGCCGCAAGGTAGTATCTCATACTACAAAATTCAAATTCTTCACAATTTGTTCAAAAGGTGAACAAAAGAACACTACAACAACTGTAGCCTCATTCCAAGCACCTTTTGTCCAATAGAAGCAGGTCGACAAGATTGAAAAAAATCATAAGGATTCCTTGTGCACACAGTCATATCATGTAGCCAGAATGGTTACAAATGTCCAACCCTTCCATCCATAGGTGCATGACAACCTTCAACAAGCTAAGGAGAGCAACTTCTCCAGCAAGGCAAGTAGCTCACCAAGATTCAGATTTAGGAAACGCTTCCCCCTCTCCCTAGGGAACTCAACGCAATGGAGACGATTTCTTCCTAAGGAGGGAGGATTTATCCAGATGGATATCGGTGGCCACCCACCTATTCCACTGTCTCGAAAAACAATTTTCCACCTTGGCAGTTTTTCACCAGTTTTTCAGGTTCCAAACTTCCAAGGCTGTTTTGAGGCCCTAAACGGCATTTTTTGGGGATTTGGGGTCCAGGCGACTGCCATAGGCACTTACTTGGACCAGTCAAAAATCGTTCTTCTGGGATAGACCTTTTCAATGGTGTATCGAGCGCCCGAAACGGAGATTGTATGCAAACATTGCACCCCTGGGAAGTTGGTGTATCAATTACCCCCATCAGGGCCCGCAAAGCTTTTGGATTTTCATCTTCCAGGGTTAGGGTTTTGGATTTTACTTATGTTAAAAATGCCTTTGGAGCCTCACTGTAAGGATAATATTCTTGCAAATGCGAGTATCCATCACATCTCTTCTCATAGATAAGCTACCACCATTCTAGGGAGTCTTTCACTCTGTATTTTTACAGTTCTGTACATTTCCCACATTAATAGAAATTGTGTATTATTGTATCTCTATGTTTATCATTGCATCTCTAATACATTTTTGTTATATTGTTGGATATCCAATACATCTCTGTACATTTCTTTATTATATCTCCACTCTCATTTCATCCCAAAAATAATCTGAATCATTGCTTGTTGAGCGTACCTTTGTTGAAGATTAAGTAATGTATTTCCAAGTGTGTGTATCATTTGCATAGCATCAATTTCACTTTTTTCATGTTCTTTATGTATTCTCTGAATGACATTGGTCATATATTTGTCAACGTTATTCAAGTATGAACTTCAATATGATGATGCAACATATGCGTTTTGTACGTATTATGCATCTGTATTTGCATTCCATAAATTTGGAATGTCCTTTGATAAACTATTGTTCCAAATGTGTGAAGGTTTTTTGTAGGAAAATTGTTGGTTGTTTTAGTGTACAATGTATTAGTTGGATGTACTCATCTTATGGTATCTCAAATTCCACCAAGAACTGTTCGAAGCTTATTAGGGTGTCATAATTTGTTTGCTCTAAAGATGCAAACAGGTACTTTGACTTCTCGTTAAGAGCTTTGTCTGGTAAGTTTATTGGCTCAAGCATTATTGTCTTCTTTTTTGGTGGCATAGGGAATTTGTTTTTTCAATGTGAATTATTTCATTTCTTAAAACTTCTTGTATGGTAATTTTTATGCAACTTGGGAAGATCCCGATCCAAATGTCTTGTTTCGCATGTTATGTATTTGTCCAAGAAATTTTCAATTTTCTATCTATTTTCCCTTCCATATATTGGAGCATCTTCCATCCATAATAATTCATGTTCATGCTTGCTTCCCCTATTTTGGAATTCTATTACAAAGTAGTAGCATGATAAGTTTCCAAAGAACATTTCATCATGACATATCAATTCCTTTACAACATTGATTCTATGTCTATAATAACGACTACATGTGACTGGGTCTTTTTGTATGATGTAATCAATGTCCTTATCTTCCAAATTTTCAGTGTGCTTTCTCTTTCCCATGTTCCTATAGAACTTAGACAATGTAGAGACTAATGCATTCCACCAATGCTTTGCACTTGTGAATGTGACGAAAAAGGTTGGTGGCCCCAACTGTCGTATTATTGTAAATATATTTTTCTTTATTTGTTGTGGGTAATCAGGAGAAATGTGAATGTTTTTAAAGTCTATATATCCAATGTCATATTTAAGTATTTTCTCTAAGTTTGGTTTGTACTTTACATATTTTGTTAATATATTTCTTCCTCGTAATTGGCCCTTTCGTATGCGCACCCATATGAGAGAGAGTACTTTGTCAATTATTATGCACATTGTCTTGAAAAACAAATTTGTTGTGTGATATGAGAAATCATCGCTATCATGTAGCAATTCCCATTTTTCTATTTTCTAGTAGCTAAATCTATTTACAACGTCATTGTCAAGCAGATTTCCGAAAAATAGTGCTGGAAAGTTCATTTCTTCTGCATACCTGTCCTTGAAAATCCCAAGTGGGTATTTCCCTTTAGCAGGTGCAAGTTCAATGATCTTGTCATGAAAATCATGAATGTGATGTGATTCTATGAATCCATGTATTAATGTTTCAGTTGGCCTGTCATTATCCAATTCAGTATCCATATCACTTTCACAATCATTATTTCCATCTTCCATGAATTTGCCATTTTATCAATCAAGTACATTAGTCCATTCTTTATTTATAGAGATGTTTTCATCCTTATATAGAGATCTAGAACATAATTCTTTTATTTATCTCATGACAACATTTTCATGTACTTGTTTGCCATGATATGCATTCTTGTATTGTAATCGTATTTTTAATGCAATTTCAATTGCCATTGTGGAAGTGTTTTTTTCACAACATCCATGTGGACATGTACATTGATAATTGAACTAATCAACCCCATTTGGGATCGTTTGTAACCCCATTTCCTAATTTTTGGTAATGCAATTCTGAGTGATACAAGTATCTCTTCAAGTTATGAAAGTTTGCTTACAATTTGTAATGGCATCTTATGCCGTATTTGGTCAGTTATTGCAAATTGTGGCAAATTCCCATTTTCAAGTGTTCTTTTTCAAGCAAGACATATATTCTTAGAAGATAATGTTTTTTCATTTGTTTTCAAGCTCAGATACTCATCTTCAAGGTCTTGGGTGAAGCATGAAATATTATGTGAAAAATTCAATTCCTCACAAATTGTACATGTGTTCCTAGGTGTGTATTGAGGTTGTTTCAGATATACTATCTTCACATTTTTTTTTTTATATGGACATGCTTAGTAGGTGTAGTCTCTCTTGATCCATTATGTTCAAATTATGTATAGAAAAGTCTTTGTTTTAATGTAGGATATGCCATTTGTGTTATTTTATTATGAGGCATTGTTGTATTGATGGAATATGTATGGCATTCATCTACATGTCTTTTCAGGCCATGCTGAATGGAGGTTTTTTCAACGCATTTTTTATTTTCACGAATCATTTTTTTTAGTCTCTGACAACAAAGAGTATGCGTTTTAGTAGCACATGTGTTTGTTTTCTGAGAATACATATCAGAGATGGAACCACTATTTGGCATTGACATTTTATCGCTATCATGCAAATGATGTATATGTTGATGTCTTTCTAGCACATTTTCAGTTGGCAATATGTTATGTTTTGTACTTATGGTAGTTGGAACTTCCATAGACACATGATAGTCAAATTGATGAGGGTTTTTAAGAGCCATTGGAAGTTTTCCATAGTGCACATTGTATATTCCATTGTGATGTTCTTTTAGAAATGGTTCATAGTGAATGTGAAATGGATATGTTTCAAATGATAGCACATAAGTTGTTTTGTCACAGGTCAAGCGAGCGGGGTGGAAGATAAAAATGTTCATGATACACGAGGACCATCCTTGGATATTTACATTTAAAATGATCGATATCCATTGTAAATAGAATGGGACACCCTCTATTTTACCCTTCTTATATGGCATCGCCATATTGACAAGGTACGCTTACCAACTGTCGATAATTGTCGTATTATGTATGACATTGGGCGTCAGATGTTGGTTTAATAAATGAAGTGCAATGTGGTAACCACTTGTAATTTCATTGTAGAAAGATTGCACAATATAAGTCTCAATGATTGTACATTGAATTTTGCTACTACTAGATAGCAAATTGTTCCAAATAGACTGTCCCTGCAACTAGATCTACTACTTACTGCTCTGCTCAATCCATGAGTAGGCATCCTATGCATAATACACTTCCAATGGTATTCGACTTCCTTTCCCATTAGTGACAAGCACGTACTAGAATCATCAAAATCGTATCTAGATAGTTTTTTGTAAAGATATGGTTTGTAATGACCAGTAATAGGAATTGCATCATGGAAGAAGATGTATTATGGGTCTCCATTTGCATTTATATTGAAATGCAGATACCTTTTTTTTTTGTTAGTAACCAAAATGTGATTGATATGTTCAACCATTTTTCTATCCATCGTATGTGAATGTATCTCCCCATAGCACTCTCTCACTTTCATTTACATTTCAAGATGCAGACAAACACATTTTGGAAAGGTATGTCTCTACATCATGATTTTTTTCCAGTTGGTACCAAAAATAAGATGCTAGATCATAATGATATGAATCTAATTTCTCTGCATCGTCATTTCCTGAACAAACCAAGAAATGATCTATCAATCCATTTCGCAGTTCAATGGAGTTGTAACAAAAATGCAATAGAATATGAAATGCATCAAATAAACAATCTATGGGAGTATATGAAAATGCATCCAATCTGAAAAGACCATTGTTATCCAGTACATGGTCAATGTTGGTATGTGAAATGCACTTCTCTTTAGTTTGATAGATTTCAACATCTAATATTTCTAACATTTCTTAATTTATGTTATTTGAATGGCCCCTAAGTTTTGTTTGTGATATTATAGGACTTGGAATAAAGAGAACAACAAAATATCAACAGAGCATATAATATTTTTGTTCTTCCATCGTTGATTTATTTTTATCAGTATGACTCAATATTGAAAAGAGTTACTGGTTGATATAGCTTACTCCAGGAAAAGTTGTTGGTCAATATAACTTTTTCCTGGAAAAGAAAAATAATAATTAGACTTTAATTGTATTTCATACGCACCATAGACGTAAAAAAATCACATTCTACCATTTGATCAAAGAAATAGATGTGTTATGTTGAAACATTACATTAATGGTAAGACTATTTTCAATAAAACAAAATACAAATGTTATGTTAGAACACACTTCAATAAACATAAAATATGTGACAAATTTGAGGTTACTTTCTTTACAGAAGTGACATCTAAGTAGGGATTTTTTTTCTATGATATTTGGAATGAACCTACATATGTGGGGGTAAGCCATAGAATATTGAAAGCAAGACCGATCCCAATCAAAGATATATCATTGATGGATATCTCTAGGATTATTCCACGAGACTTTGTTTGACTTGGTAGATTGTTTGATTATTTTAGATATAAAATTGAGGAGGTTGATATTATAGATATTGAGCCTATTAAATTAATGCAAGGGGGTGGGGCGGGGGGTCAAATAGTCCAGGACAAGATGGAATGTCCAAAATACTTAATAATTTTATTTATTTATAATTATTTGGTTCAAGAGATTGATAGATCGACGTCTTGGATGGAATCAAGAGGAGTGTCATACCATTCTCCTATTCTATTCCAATTCGAAAATTAGGTTGAATTATGGTCAATCATTAGTACGCATTGAATCCATCCACAAGTTCCTAGTATCGATCCGAGGAAATGGCATCTTAGGCCACCAAATGCATGCATATTTAGATAATAAACAAATAGTGGAAAGCTTCTAAGAATATACTTATTTTTATCTAATAGATAATGATATCTACCTAGCTATATTAGTATGGATAAGGAAAGATGGTCCAGTGGTAAGAATATATATCTAA
>JZKD02S0501075.1:57133-69101 GCA_000966675.3 Picea glauca | reverse complement strand
ACTAAGCATATACAGTTGAGGTACCACTTCATACGATCTGCCTTAGAAGATGGACAATTGAAGCTGGAAAAGATACACACTAGCCAGAATCCTGCAGACATGTTAACAAAGGGAGCTACCAAGGAGAAACTAAGTTCTTTCTCAGTTTCAGTTGGTCTTCAAGAATGAAGATGATGAGAAATTTTCCAGGTCCAAGAAGGTTCAGAGTCCATCATATACAGCAGCGGTGGAGGGTGGAGTTGTTGAGATCAGTCTCCAAGTGGGATATTGTTGGTTGTGGAGCCTGATTATCTTCCTGATTCATAGGTCCTTACTTTCAGTCGTGTTGATACCCCATGAAGTATTTACACCCCAGAAGTATGTACACTCTTCCACGCGGGGGAGTGCAGAGGGGGGGTACCCCCTCTGCGAGGTCCAGGGTTGCTATCCCCCTGGCTGGGGGGTCTTGGGGAAAGTGGGCCCCCAGCGAGGGTTCGGGGGCAGTGTCCCTCGATGGGGGTTCAGGGGCGAAGCCCCCGAAGCAAAAATTTCCTTGTAAAATTATATTGTTATTTCATTGTAAATCTGGACCATTCATTATAAGGTCGCAAATCTAACGGTAGAGATTATGTTAGGGTTTTTTTCCCTAGAAGGAAACCCTCTTTTATGAGGGAAATGTATCGCGGCTATGATTGATGGTGAATATTGTATTTTGAGAGAGGAGACTGTGAGAGAAAGAAGAGGAAGTTATAGCGGGTTTTTCTATAGGTTGTATCCCTTCATTTGTTGGATAATAATAAAGGAAGGACCTGGCAATTTCTCTAGTGGACATAGCCCACACTGGGTGAACCACGCAAATCTATGTATCTCTTGTATTGTGTGTTTTCTGTGTTTTGTTTCTGCATTTTTTTTATTTTATTGCTCCGCGGTCTTGTTTTTCTAACAGAAGCCTCAGAGTTACTTAATACTCTGGAGGTGAAAATTATGCAGAGGAAGGCATAGAGAGACATAATCATTGAGGATTCTGTGAAGCTCTACCAGGAGGGCATCGAGTGAGTGCAAGTAGTGCACCAAGGAACTTTGTTTCAAGTTCTGTGATAAGAAGAGTGTCTAGGGGAAGAAAATTACAGAGTTGTTGAATACTTTGTAGGCTCGACAAGGCGTTTTTGAGAACAAGTTGCCAGTAGAGCACTTATATCCTTTCAAGGAGAGAAAGGAACGGAGTTGTTGAATACTCTGGAGGAAGACCTATGTAAGGAGTGAACCAGGCCAACACTCAAACGAAGTGTTGAAAGGAATCCATTTGAGGGCTCGTCAATCATAAGGAGCGTGCGTAGAGTAGAATTGTTTCCAAGTTAGTAAGCTCATGAGAGATAGCACAAGAAGTGTGCGAAGAGTGGACTATTCTAAGTCGAGAAGCTCAGGAGAGATAGTGCAAGTTTGCATGTAGAGCGCAAGTACACGCCAGAGTCAAGGCCGAGTTGTGTAGCCAAATCTCAGGAAGGATATCATTTTTAGAATGCAGGTGAGACCCAAAGACGTCAGGGCTCACAGGAAAATCAAAGGTCAAGGCCTTTGAAGCATCGATATCTTTCAAGTCTGGGAAGAAAGGTGCCAAATCTCAGAAGGAGGAGCACAATTGTCATTGGATCGAGCAGGGGGGAGATCTGGACCATTGGAACCCACGTCCAGACAGCGAAAAATGTGCACGGGAAGAGATCAGCTCTTAACCATCAGATTTGACCAAATAGGACCAACAATTGTTAGATCTGGAGGAAGACGCATGAGGCTTAACCCTTGTGTATGCAAGAGAGTGGACTTGTCAAAGTCCTGAAGTTTTGAAATGATCATAATCGTCCATCATCGAAGGTGATAGGTGGCATCAAATCTGGGGTGTTCGTGGGATCGAACATCGGGAGATTTGTAAGTAGCAGAAGAGCAAACTAGTGAAAGGCGGAGTCGTGAAATTATTTTGGACTGTTGGATCTGGGGTGATAGGTGGCGAGGGATCGACATTTCACTGACTTGCGCATCAGAGAATTCAATGGGAAGAGTTTTAAGAACTCGCAAGGCCTGAA
This sequence comes from Picea glauca, assembly GCA_000966675.3. Taxonomy (NCBI): domain Eukaryota; kingdom Viridiplantae; phylum Streptophyta; class Pinopsida; order Pinales; family Pinaceae; genus Picea; species Picea glauca. The sequence continues at coordinate 67,044 of JZKD02S0501075.1, read as the reverse complement.
CTCACGATTTGATTTGAGCTGTCAGATTGCAGGAGGAACCGTGACCATTGATCTGGAGCAAATATCAGAGAATCAGGAACCGGGAGAGAAGGGAGGAAGCTGCCTACAAAAGTCCCGAAGTGGGAAGTCCCAATTTGGGCGAGAATATATGAACCATCGGATCTTAGAGCGTTGGGAGCAGTTGATCTAACACAAGCGAATTTTGGGAGTTTGGGGATCGGGCTTTCGAGGAGAAAGTGTTGGACTAAGTTTCGACTTCGCGAAATGTGAAATCTCGATGCACTCGGAGAGTTAGCCCTAGGTCATAGGAAAGGGTCACATGAACAGGAGGCTAAGGGAGAAGATAGTGGAGACTAAGCCCTTAACCCGAATATCGGGATTTCAGTGAACGAAGAGTTGGAATTGACTCACGTTCATTTCTTCGACACACAAAACCGTGATACGATCGCAATCGTCAATCAAGGAGAGCGTAGGACTGTCAGATCTGGTCTTGGGGAGGAATCGAGAGATCGGGGCTCAAGAGAGTCGGTTGGCTTGTATGTAGAACACCCAAGGTCCCAAAATGTGAAGTGCCTTGTGATAGGCATGAGGTCATAGCATGTGGTCGCATGGGGGAAGCTTGCGCCAGGTGCTTGTTTGCATGGGTGCAGTTTCTTTAGGGCCTGTGGATCAGATAATAGGATTCCATAAGGGAATCAAAGAGTTGCTTCAACTCGGTAGATTGAAGAACGATCCTTGACCAGGAGGTCAGCGGACCCTATCGAGACAAAGTATGGGGTCTGCACCTGGTGTTATCTGAACCATCGGATATTGGAGCGTCAGGAGCCATTGATTTGATGCAGGATAATTTCAAGAGTTCAGGGATCGAGCTTTCAAGGAGCAAGTGTTGGACTAAGTTTTGACTTCGCGAAACGCGAAATCCTAACGCGCTCGAAGGGTTAGCGCTAGGTAACAAGAAAGGGTCACATGAATAGGAGACTAAGGGAGAAGCTAGTGGAGACTAAGTGCTTAGCCTGGAGATCAGGATTTCAAAGAACGAAGAGTTGGAATTTACTCATGTTCATTTCCCTGACACGCGAAATTGTGATACGATCGCAGTCGTCGATCAAAGAGTGCACAAGATCATCAGATCTGGTCTTGGGGAGGAATTGGGAGATCAGGGCTCAAGAGAGTTGGGTGGCTTGTATGTAGAACTCCCGAGGTCCTGAAATGTGAAGCACCTTGTGATAGGCATGTCGTCATAGCCTTTGGTCGCATGGGGGAAGCTTGCACCAAGTGCTTGTTTGTGTGGGTGCAGTTTCTTTAGGGCCTGTGGATCAGATAACAGGATTCTAGTGGGGAATTGAAGAGTTTCTTATGCTCAATAGATTGAAGAACGATCCTTGATAGGGAGCTTAGTGGACCCTGCCGAGGCAGAGTAAGGGGTCTACACCAGGTGGTATCAGAGAACAATTTTTTTAAATTTCTGTAGCAGAGAGAAGAGAAAGGATATAATTTAATACCACATGGTATCAGAGCATAGATGTTTTTAAATTTCTATATCAGAGAGTAGATAAAGGATATACTCTAACACTAGGTGGTATTAGAGCACAGATTTTTTAAATTTCTGTAGTAGAGAGAAGAGAAAGGATATACTCTGATACCAAGTGGTATCAGAGCACAGATTTTTTAAATTTATATAGAAGAGAGCAGAGAAAGGATATACTCTGATACCATGTGGTATCAAAGCCACTTTCTATCTGTAGATTTCAGGTAGAGGGAGGCAGCATAAATAAGGGGACAGTTTGATATCGTTAGTGGTGTCAGGAGATCAAGTTGTTGGCCAGAGGATAGGGTGTTGATGCTCTGTGAGTGGAGATCCATTTGCATGAAGGTAGCAGATAGTTGACGGCCAGGTGGGATGAAGCCAAAGAGGAAAAAGATGGCTACTAAAGGCCATGAACGAGCTCCGAGAGAAGACGGCCAGCAGAAAAGCAAGTTTAAAGTGGACCAATACCTCACCGAGATGAGAGCACAAATGGAGAAGATTGCATTTAAGATGCAGGAGGATGGAAAGGTGCATTGGGTGTATGAGTGGCCCATGAAGAAGAAGGTGAAGTGACATGTTCAGAAAATGTTGGCCAGAGGATAGAAAAAGTTGTTAAATATGTGGTTGATGCATGTTGAAAGCCTCATAGGTGAAGAGGAGATGGTTCATATTTGTGAGCCAGAAGCTGAGAAGAGCCTCAGTGATGATGAGTAGAAGAGATCAGAGAAGGGTCTTAGAAACTGCCTGGTGAGCAGTAAAGAAAGTTCATATTTCCAGGTGGGAAATGAGATGGGATCCTTGGAGGATCTCATAGACTACCAGGATGGAAAGGAAGAAATCAAAGATTGCCAAGTGGGCAAGGGAGAGGAGATGAGATTGTCTGATAGTATCATGAACTCATAGGTGAGTTTAGATCAGCAAGGAATGCTGACAGAGAGGGAAGGTCAAAGGAGTGTTATGATCATTGGGGGAATTAGGATATTCCTACCAAGCAACCTAGTTGAGGCCACAACATATGTTGCATATGCAGCAGCAGGAGAAGGACAGCCAGCAGTGACTGTCATAGAGGAAGAAGAAATGGAGCAGATGTTGATATCTTCCCCAGCAGAAGAAGAGCATGCAGTTAAGATGCTAACTCCATGGAAGAAGGAGTTGGAGATGCCGGAGGATTGGTTGAACCATCCAGAGCCAGTAGATGACTTCCATGAGAAAAGAGTCATGCAAATCATGGGAGAGGAGCATTCAACAGAATTTCTCAAAAATTACATCCATGGAGATAGATAGATGATGACTGCAACACTGAGGCCTGTAGTAGAAGATGAATCAAAATTCCAGTCTGGGGAGCAGCTGGGGAAATTTGGAGCTGAACGAGTAGGTGAAATGGCAGAAGCTAGTCTGTCAGAGGAAGTGACTGAGAAGCAAGTTAGTCAAGAAGAGACTACAGAATTGGAATCTGCAGCAAAGTGGGGACTTAGTGGAACAAGGGGAGATGAAAATAGCAAGGGGGATCGAGTTGATCCACCCATTACAAATAAGGAACTGCAGGAGAAAAGACTTCCACAGAGCCATCCATTGGAACAGTTGGACAGGGAGATAGAAGAAATCAAAAGGCTGATGTTGAGGTCATCACATGAGACTGTCAGCAAGGAGAAGCTGAGAAGAAGGAATCCTACCATAGCAGCAGGGAAGAAGCAATAGAAGCAACAAAGCAGTGGAGCAGATGGACAACTCCAAAAGATAGTTTGTGATCCAGGTGGATTTCAACAGTAGAGTTGGGAAGCTCATGAGCAGGAGCTCATGAATTTTTCACAGTAGTGGAGTATGATGCAGGAGAATCTCTTCACGTCAGCAATGTGCCATCCAACCAACACATTCAACGTCCATTCAATGAAGGGAGAGGCACCATCCCTCTCGTTTTAAAATTTGAATTTGAATTAAATATTGTAAGGATGGTAAGATCTAGATCTGATTCGAACTAGACAGCCATTGAATGTAATTCAATGTAAATTAATGAGAGTAGATAGCTTGGAGGGAAGAGCTCAATGAGCCCCTTTGGTAGAAATATCCTTGTATCTAGATTCATAATAGGATGATTAGAGCAAAAGGCAAAGAGAAGAGAGGAGAGAGTTGAGACTCTGTTGCAGTCCGAGCTTGAACATATTGTAAACATACATTCTAAGATTAATACAAAGAGAAGTTTTTCCTACATAGGAACCTTTGTGTGTTTATATGTATTTGGGGAATGAATGTATTTTATGTGTTTGTATGCATATTTTGTAGATGTATGTTAGATTCCATTTGCAGGGATAGACAGTATTTCATATCTGTGACTTTATTTGATTTCAATCTGGGTTCTTTATGGATTCATGCAAGGGGTTGCATGACAGAGTGTTGAGGACTCTATAAGCCAATGAAAGTGTGCACGTCTGAGTTCTATGGAATTTAGGCAAGAACGTGCCTAGAGGGTTCACCAGAGGAAGTCATAGACTTAGGAAGAAGCCCTAGAGTTACTGAATACTCTCGAGGTGAAGACTGTGCAGAGGAAGGCACATAGAATCACTGAGGATTCTGTGAAGCTCTACCAGGAGGACATCGAGCGAGTGCAAGTAGTGCACCAAGGAACTCTGTTTCAAGTTTTTTGATAAGAAGAGTGTCCCGGGGAATATGCTTACAAATTTTTTGAATACTCTGTAGGCTTAGCAAGGTGTGTTTGAGGAGATGTTTCCAGGAGGTCACTTATATCCTTTCAAGGAGAGAAACGAACGAAGTTGTTGAATACTCTGGAGGAAGACTTGTGCAAGGAGTGCACTAGGCCAACACTCAGACAAAGTGTTGAAAGGCAGCCATTTGAGGGCTTGTCAAGCATAAGGAGTGTGCGTAGAGGCGAGTTGTTTCAAAGTTCATAATCTCAAGAGAGATAGCACAAGCAATGTGTGACGAGTGGACTATTATAAGTCGAGAAGCTCGGGAGAGATAGTGCAAGTTTTCACGTAGAGCATGAGTATGCACCAGAGCCGAGGCTGAGTTGTATAGACAAACATTAGGAAGGATAGGGTTTTCATAATGCAGGTGAGACCAAAAGACATTAGGGCTCGCAGAGGAAGCAAAGGTCAAGGCCTTTAAAGCATCGAGATCTTTCAAGTCTAGGAAGAAAGGTGCCAAAGATCAAGAGGAGGAGAAAAAATTTCGTTGGATTGAGCAGGGGGGAGATCTGGACCATTGGAATCCACATCCAGACAGCGAAAAATGTGCACAAGAAGAGATAATCTCTGAACCGTCAGATTTGAGCACAAAGGACCAACAGTCGTTGGATCCGGAGAAAGACGCATGAGGCTTAACCCTTGTGTATGAAGGGGAGTGGACTCATCAAAGTCCCAAAGTTTTGAAATGATTAGAACCATCCATCATCGGAGGTGACAGGCGGCAGAAGATCTGGGGTGTTTTTGGAATCAGACATCGGGAGATTTGCAATGAGCAGAGGAGAAAACTCATGAAAGGAAGAATCACGAAATAATTCTAGACCATTGGATCTGGGGTGACAGGTGGCAAGGGATCAGAATTTCACTGACTCGCACATTATAGAAGTCAACGGTTAGAGTTTTAAGAACTTGCGAGGCCCAAACTCACGATTTCATCAAAGCCATCAAATCGCAAGAGGAACCATGACCATTGATCTGGAGCGGATATCGAAGAATCGGGAATAGGGAGAGAAGGGAGGAAGCTGCCTCCAAAAGTCCTGAAATGTGAAGTCTTTATTCGAGCGAGAAGATCTGAACTGTCGCATCTTGGATCATCAGGAGTTGTTGATCTAACGTGGGAGAATTTTGGGATTTCAGGGATCGGACTTTCGAGGAGCAAGTGTTGGACTAAGTTTCGACTTCGCAAAATGTGAAATCTCGACACGCTCGGAGGGTTAGCCCTAGGTCACAGGAAAGGGTCACGTGAATAGAAGGATAAGGGAGAAGCTAGTGGAGATTAAGTGCTCAACCCGAAGATTGATATTTCAGGGAACGAAGAGTTGGAATTGACTCACGTTCATTTCCCCGACACGCGAAACCCCAATACGATCGCAGTCGTCAATTGAGGAGAGCGCAGGACCGTTAGATCTGGTCTTAGGGAGGAATCGGGAGATCGTGGCTCAAGAGAGTCAGGTGGCTTGTATGTAGAACAACTGAGGTCGCAAAATGTGAAGCGCCTTGTGATAGGCATGTTGTCACAGCCTGTGGTCTCATGGGGGAAGCTTGCACCAAGTGCTTGTTTTCGCGGGTGCAGTTTCTTTAGGGCCTGTGGATCAGATAACAGGATTCCAGCAAGAAATCGAAGAGCTACTTCATCTCGGTAGATTGAAGAATGATCCTTGACCGGGAGGTCAGCGGATCCTTCCGAGGAAGAGTAGGGGGTCTACACCACATTATCTTTCCAAGCAATCATAAATTAATTTGACAATGCCTTGCTTCAACACACCAAAACTCAAGAGATCATAAGAATATGAAGGACACAATAACCAACCTTGAGAGAGTTGAAGAAAAAAAAGATAGAACAACAGAAAATGGGGAAAATGATGGATCAAACTATGAGGGTGCTACCTTGAATGTGTAGACCTGGAATAGAAACCTGTTAGATCAAACTACGAGGATCATTAAGTGTCTTCGTCGGTATAATTAGCTCTCTTGTTTAATAGGATCAACCCATTCAATATTGTACATATGATGATCAAAGTAGACCGAGTTATCAGTACTTTTCTCCTTTAAATGTGTTTGAACACTAAACATATCTCACATAATGTCTAATTATTTAATGTCTTTGCATACAATGTAAAAAGTTAAGTGTCATTAAGAATCAAACTAAATGTTGGATCAAACTACAAGAATCATTAAGTGTGGTCATTTGTATAATTAGATGCAACACAGACCTACTGAACCAAAATATAAGGATCATTCAATGTTATCGTCGGTATAATTAGCTCTCCTTTTTAATAGGATCAACCCATCTAGGGATAACTTCACTCCTTATTTTTATATCTGACTTCATGAAAATCCTTTAGAATTTATAGATGCATGGGAAAAAATCCAATATCCTACATCCGATGATTAAAGTAGATTGACTTATTTGTACGTTTCTCCTTTAAATGCATTGAAGATCAATTGAATAAAATAAATACCTTCCATAGTCTACCATTGGTAGTTACATATCTATTCCAATGGGACCAACACAACATTGGGTTAGTACTCCTGGAATCTGATGTCTAGAAGGTAGTATTTGCAAAACCTATATCATTTATAAACCCCTCGTCAATGTTAATTTAAGTGGGTTCATCTAAATTTAACATTATATAAGCCTCAACAACAAGGAAAAATGTACAAAGAAGAAGTAATCTTTCACTCACTCACTAACCAAGTTTCAGCTAATCATAGTTCATGTTTCATATTACACTTGACAACATTGAAATACATGAATTTAAAAAACCTTAACACCCAAAATTATAAAATACAACACTATGGAAATTACCAACATTTCTCAGACTTAGATCTATCAACAAATGATCTAGAAATAGGGTTAAAATGCAATATGAAATTTCAAAATGCAATGAGGAAAACTTGAACTCAATCAACTTTTCAATAAAAAAATATGAATATGTGAAAACCTAAGCCAAATACCTACATTACAAGTCAATATAGAATTTTAGGAAAAAAAATTAATTTATTATATATATATATATATATATATTTGTTTGATGGAGAGCTTTGTGGCATAGCACCTCGCGCCATGCCCACTAAGGCATAAAACCTCAGGTGGGGGCCACGAGCCTTCCTCTCCCTTCTCCCTTAACCTCTCTCACTCTCATCTTTTCAAACTCCCATTTTCAGGTGTATGTCTCTCTCTTCCCATTCCTCATACCCCCCACCCAATCACTTCCCCATCATCGTCTCTTCTCTCTCTAGGTGATATATGTGTTCCCTCCATGTGACTAGGAAACATGGAGGCTTTTGAAACAGAGGTAATGGATTTTGAGGCTTCCCCTCCTAGCCTCCATGCCTTCATGTCACAGTCCGAGCTCCTAGACTCCCTTTCTCCCTCCCTCCTATTTTCTCCCACACCTTCACATTCATTGCTCTCATGTGGCTCTCAATTTCACAAACATCCATTTCCCTCCCACCCACATGGAACCCCTTCTCTTTCTCAACCTCCCTCTCCCTCCAACTCACCCCCCTCCCCCTCCAAACCTATGTCTCCTCCATGCTCAAGTAAATCTGTCTCACCTGCAAGCACTCCTACGAAGGAGGAAAAAGGGGTTCCTAGAAGCGATGTCCTTTCTCGAAAACGCTCAACCTAGTGAATCAAGGAAAAGGGGAACTCCTAAAGATGGTTGTGGGTGTTGACATTCCCCTTAGCAACATCCCCAAGCTCCTGGGGAAGACTCTGGTTGGAACATTTCAAGGAACGTATCTGGGAGAAAAGGATCTAACTTCTTGGCTACAGAACCACTGGAAACCTCTTATTGGTTATGTCCCAAAGATACAGCTCCTGGCAAGAAGCTGGATCTCTTTTTCTTTCCTCTTAGACAAAGACTGCAAAGAAATATGCAGGAATAATTGGTCTTGGGGCCCTTCTGGTTTTTCCTTGAAACCTTGTATAGTGTACTTCGACCCCCTAAAAGAATCTACGGTGATAATGAAAGTTTGGGAAATTCTGCCTGGACTGCCTCTAGCCTTCCGGTCCAAGGAAGCACTAGAATCCATCAGAAATAAAATAGGCTCTTTTGTAAAGTTGGAACCCAACTGGGAATCGAAGAAATACCGTAGGTGGTATTGGATCTTGATCGAAGTGGATTTAATATAAGTCTTAGTAGGAAATATTGACCTGGTTTATGCTGGAATTACATGGCACCAAAATCTAGACTACTGGAGACTAGAATTTCATGCCCCTACCATGAAATTGAACACCTATGTTATCAATGCTCTAGAATTTCCCTGCTACAACAAATGCAAGTAAGTAAATGAAAAACCAACTCCACTATCAAAACAAAGGAGACAATGGAGGTTGGTGCGGTGGAAGGCAGGAATACAGACTGTCACCTAGACATCGAAAAATGGGTACTCTCTAGTCAAGCTCTAGGCGACTTGGTGTCCCAAGATCATGCTTCAGGTTTGCCACCCTTTTCTATGCCCCTTCATTATGTTTATTTTTAATTTATTGTTTCTCTCCCTAGCCCTACCCCCTCACCAAATCCCCCTCCCTACTTGGAAAAACCTTGCCCCCTTTCCCCCCCTCTCAGTTCTTCCAAATGAACAAGAATTCGACCCTATAAGAGCTCCCTCTCCTTCCCTCTCCCTTCCTCAGGATCCCTCTTTGACACCTCTTTCCCCTTCCCCTTCTCTGTCCCCCTCCTCTCCCTCTCCTGGCCCTTCTCCCCCCTCCTAGCCCTCCCCTTCTTTGCCTGAAGTTCCCCTCCCTCTCCAGGGAAACATATACACCCTGAGGTCAAAATCTCATAAATTAGACCCTTCTTCTAGTGTTATGTCTCTAAACCCTCCCTCTCTCACACAAGAAGGAATGAAATCCTTCAATTTGAAAGCAAAAGAGAAATCAATCACGAAAATCCACAAAGGCACCCAAGCTACCATCACAAGGGCCCTTAGAGAAGGAAACTCCTTGATGACAAGGGCTAAATGATCTTCCTCTATTTTAATGTGCGAGGGGTAGGGGGTTCCCTAAATAAGATAGCCTTTGAAATAATGATCCACAACCTAAAATTAGAGGTCATCCTCATCCAAGAAACTATGTTCTCTAGAGAAAAAACCAGAGAAACTTTCATCCCTTGGATTCAAAATTGGTCTTTTAGTACTACCGATGCCACTTATTTCTCTAGAGGTCTACTCACTTGATGGAGCCCTAATTTCCAGGCTATGTCCTCTTCTTTTTCCCACTCTGCAATCTCTATCAATCTACAACACAAGAAAAACATTTTTTCCTTATTAGTGGTGAATATTTACAGGCCTTACGCTGATAGGATCTCCTTCTAAGAGGGGTTTGGTCATCGTAGGTTTTTTTCGAGACCCCTTTTTGGTGGTGGGAGGGGATTTAAATCTAACCCTATCCTTGTGGGAGGTTTGGGGAGCACATCCTATGAATGACAGGAAAATACTCTTCTTCCAATCCTTCCTCGAAAAGGTCAACCTGGTGGACATCGAACCTGTGAAACTGTCTCCTACTTGGAGGAATTCTAGAACGGAGGAAGAGGAAGTTGCAATGAGACTCGATCGATTCCTCATTTCGGAAGCCTTACTAAACTCAGGAGCTTTGTTCAAATCTAAAGTAGAGGTGGGAGGCATCTCAAATCATCTACCTGTCACACTCCAATGATCCTCGAGTTTCGACTCCC
>JZKD02S0501075.1:36172-53414 GCA_000966675.3 Picea glauca | reverse complement strand
TGTTTATACAGTGGTTGGAGTTCTTATAACCTCATGAAAGTGTATATATTGATCATCGATCATCAGAAGAGATCGATGGCCCAAATTAGACAGTTGATTGGGTCAAATTGTTTCTGTAATTAGATCAATACCATTGATCTACAAAGATATCACTCTAAGACCATTGGATCAAATTAGTAAGGATATTGCATTATGTTGCGGTGGTACCCAATAACTAGAGAAGTTTTGCTAGCAGATTTCCATGCAAAGTTCTGGATCGGGCCTTAACCATTGATAAAATTCATTTGTTGGTGATTATTATAACAACTGATACCCATATAACTGATAGCAAGGTCCCAATCATGGTTCTGCATGGTTCCCACGGGAAAAACCCTTTGTAATAGTGTTAAATAATCGAATGAAGATATGATCCAGGGTCTTCCAGATTGAAGGTTCTTGTCGATATCGAATATCGCCATATCAACATTTTGTAAATTTTTTGTAAATGTTAAACACACAAGTCCAATCACCCATAACTGAAGATTGTAGTTATATCACTTACTCTTGTGGATAAATAGAAGATCGCGTCGATAACACAAGGGCTAGTGAAAGATTAACAAATAAGCACCAAAGGTTAGGAACAGTTGGAATTCAATGCACAAATCCAAATACCTGGGAAGAAAATCCATTTTGTTTAGAGATAGCATGAAATTCCTTTAAAATTTCCATATGCCTAGGAACAAATCCAATCTCGTGCATCTGATGGTTAAAGTAGAATGAGTTATCTGTACTCGTCACCTTTAAATGTATTTTAGCACTAAACATAGCTCACATGATGTACAGAGTCTTGTATCATTTTATTCTCCCTCTCTCATCCTATAGGCCAGGGTTCCAAAGTCCATTAATATTAAACATTGAACAACGTGAATCTTGCCATAAGACCTCAAAGATATTAGCCAACCAGATTTTAGAAAAAAAAATTATTTTATTATATTAATGAATATATATAGATAGATAGATAGATATAGATATATAGATATAGATATATAGATATAGATATAGATATAGATATATATAACATTAGTTATTGCACACAAATTTGTAGTTAAAGACAACGATAGGGATAATAAGGTAAAAAAAATCAATGTTTATGTTATCTTCTTATTTTCAAAAAAAACATTGAATTATAAATAAGTTAAATTACTCATTATACTAAGAAAATCTAAATACATTTTATAAACAAGTATTAAAAAATTATAATATGAACAATATATGTTATACAAAACTAAAATATAATCATAAATTTAATATGAATAAATAATATTTATATATATAATAATAATATCATATAAAACAAGTGTTGTATTGCAGCGTAGTCCCTGCCAGGTTGGGATGGGAGTAAATGCGACCTAGTACAGACATGTGGCTAGAAACTTGAAATACATGTGGTTTGCATGTAAAACATAGTATTCTCGAATTAGTTCTTCCTGACAAATATCAAAAATTATCAACATTTGAAAGGTTGTTGGACAGAAAAAATACAGCATTATCGAAGTAGTAATTTATAAACTATACATACCAAAAATGTAATTTATAAAGTAGATATCTAGTTTTATACATACGAAATATGTACTTTTATAATGGATCGTGGGTTGTCCGGCTAGTAGGCTGAAAATTGGGTATCTGATGTTCTCTTCCCTACAAATAGCATCGATAGTTCTGCGATACAAAAATTGGGCCTCTAATGTTCTCTGCGATACAAAAATCGAGGAGTGGAGTTGTGGACTATAGCAATTCATCATAAATAAATAAATTATACATACGAAATATGTAGTTGTATAAAGTAGAAATTTAGTTTTATAGATATGAAATTTGTACTTTTATAAAGTATGGGGATCAGATTTTATAGAGCATGCACAAAGCCCTCATTGCATAGTTGGCCATTTTTTGGATCTCGAGTTCTCAGGCTGGCGGGGTCAAAATTGGGCCTCCGATGTTCCGTGCCCTACAAATATCACCGACAGTTCTGCGATATACAAAATGACAAGTGGAGTTGCGGAGTATAGAAATTTAAAAAATGTAATTTATAAAGTAGATATCTAGTTTTATACATACGAAATATGTACTTTTATAATGGATCACGGGTTGTTCGGCTGGCAGGCTGAAAATTGGGCGTCTGATGTTCTCTTCCCTACAAATATCACAGACAGTTCTGCGATACAGAAATTGGGCCTCCGATGTTCTCTGCGATACAGAAATCGAGGAGTGTAGTTGCGGACTATAGAAATTCATCAAAAATAAATAAATTATACATACAAAATATGTAGTTGTATAAAGTAGATATTTAGTTTTATAGATACGAAATTTTTACTTTTATAAAGTATGGGGATGAGATTTTAGAGAGCATGGACGGAGCGCTCATTGTATACTTGGCCATTTTTTGGATCGCGGGTTCTCGGGTTGGTGGGATCAAAATTAGGCCTCCGATGTTCCGCGCCCTACAAATAGCACCGACAGTTCCACAATATACAAAATGACAGGTGGAGTTGCGGAGTATAGAAATTTACCAGAAATTAATAATGTCTGTTATATAATAGAATAGTAATAATGTCTGTTACACTGAATTAGTTTTCTTTAAAACTAAGGCTTTTCATGGACATAAAAGATATAGCATTGCCGAATTAGTTTTATTTGCACACGTTTTATAGAGCATGTATGGAGTGCTCATTCCATACTTAGGTAGTTTTTGGATCGCGGGTTCTCGGGCTGGCGGTTTCAAAAATGGGCCTCTGTTGTTCCATGACCTACAAATAGCATCGAGAGTTCCGTGATATACAAATTGACAAGCGGGCTTGTCAACTATACAAACTTATTATAAAATAAATAATGTTTGTTTCATATCTCTGGAAATTACATCAACGTCATTGAAGACCAAAAAATTATCATAGAATAGAAGACAAGAAATGTATCATATCCGAATTAGTTTTCTTTGGAACAAACAAGAAAGGTTCCTGGAAACCCAAAATTTAGTATACAATAAGGGCATTGGCGAATCAGTTTTCTTTGGAATTTATCAAAAATTAATAATGTTTGTTACATGTTTCTAGAAATCTAAATGTGTTTTTCATATAGACTAGGATTGGGGCTCCCGCAGACCATAAAAAAAAATAAGTACAAGAATTAGGAATGTCGAAAGAAGAAGTGCGCAACGGTAGAGAGGAAGACCTGAAAAGAAGAAATTGGAAGTTATGAGTCTTTGGTTACAGTTTTTTATTTAAAGAGGACATAAGTGGATTGATAAAGAAAAGAAGATGAGAGCATAGACTTAAACTGGATTGATAAACAAAACAAGATGGAAATATAGACTTACTATGAAGCTGATGCGTTTTTTTTGTTGTCATCGATGGGAAGTGGAGTCTTGTTGACCGGTTGTTTCCCTTCCTGGATGAGGCCGTCCATTCTCTGTTGGAACCATTCTTCAATGTAGCTTTTCATGGGGGTTGTGTTGATTTCATCTCGGATTTCTATGTCGTAAAGGTCATTTTCTAATTTCCTTAGATCCAATGAAATACTATGCAGACTCTGTTCAATTTCTTCATTGCATGAGGCATAGTCCAGTACCCGGCGCTCGTTCTCATCTAGACGATGTTCAAGTATGCCGTAAAACTTTTCGAAAGACAACCCCTTTAAAATATCAACTTGTTCCTGGAAGGCTTCTTTGGTGACTGACAAGGATTTGAGAATTAAGTTAGGATATTGAACCTCGTTGGTAGTTCCGGCTAAGTCCATCTGTAGCAGGCTTGTGAATAAATCTTCCTTTTCTGATATGACTTGTTTACATGATTTGACAATGAGCTTTAGGTTGTAAACTTTCTTTTTCTAGCATGCTTTTACTTTTTTGGTGTGCTTTGGGGAGGGGAGTTTCTCCTATCTTCTTTTCAGTTCCGATGTGTTGACGACATAGTTGGAAAAAGGCACCAATACCTGCTCACAGAAAAGATGTTCATTTTTTAAATTCGCCTCCAAATGTTCCAGCAAATCATTGGCCTTCTTTCTGAAGGAAACTAAATTTTGCAATGTTTCCTAGGCTTTAGTAACTAGATGCATTCCTTTTTTTATGTTATTCTCTACAAGGGATCTATAGAATGCAAGGAGGGTAGAGGATACTTTCATCTTTGTTGCAGTGGTAGCAGGCATGATTTTTGCCAAAGGACTAGCAAATTCTGGGATTGCAATGAAAGCCTTCTCAAATTCGTTGAGGCGTTGTTTTAGACTGGCATGATCCATTTCCATTCCTCCAATGGAATCAATTACCTGGTGAAATGAGCAAATTTGGGACAGCGACATTTTGCTAAAGTCAATCTTTGTGCGATATTTTCCTTTCTTGTTTGTTACATCTCTCTTTTCAATGACCATGCTTTTATATTGGCTATAAAAAATAACGCTCTGGATTATGAAGGATTCATCTATGTCAAAAAATTCGGTGTCAGATATTTCCACCACGGACGACCCAATTTTCTGCGTGTGTTTTTCTTCAATTTCAAGTTGTAGTTTTCCACTTTCAATTTTGGGTTCCTCTGCTTGCCTTGCATTGTTTTTTCTCTTCTTCGTCAGTTGAATTTTCTGAGAACTATCAATATTTATGCGAGGAGGGTTCTTATCTCCTCCGTTCGAATATTTCTAGGTTTCTTTCTTACTGGGGTGGACCGTCAAATCAATACTCCGTGATGTCGTGCTTTTGGGAGTGATGGCAGGGGACTGGGTACTCTTCTCACCAGATACTTTTCCACGTTGTCTGTACAATTCATTCGTGCTTTGAAATGTTTGTGCGTCGCAATCGGTAGAAGCAGAATTGTTGTTGACACTGTCCCTATCTTGGGCCAGGTGTCTATGGATAAAAGAGGTGTTAAAGCCAACACCCAGTAAATGTTCTCAAAAAATTCCATTAGGGTCGAACCCTTTTAGCCTTTCAGCGTACGTTAGGTTCAATTTCTTGAAATGGGTGGCAAACTCGTCAATCTTGTTGATGTTTCTGCACACAAAGTCTCCAACTTTCCAGGGCAGAAGAATGAACTGTTTTTTTTTCTTGTCATGGAAAAAATGCAACCAGTGGTTGTATTGCCTTACTATTTCTGCAACAAACATCTTGTCCATGATGTGGCATAGAAGGAAGGCAGGATTTTCCTTAGATCCAAAGACCATGAGGAAACTGTGATTTTCCTCTTTCTCAAGTGTGCCCTTTCTGTTCAAAAACTTTGTTGCTTGGCCAAACATCCGTGGAGCATCCTTGCCTAATAGTAAATATTTGAAAACTGAGACAAAGCCATTAAAAACTTCATAAAAACAATGGAAGGCCTTGTGCCTCCATAGGCCTTTGTGCCATAATGTTACTAGGTAGAATCCACAGTTTATTTTATTTGAAAGAGAAAGTTTTGGAAATGGACAGCAATACACAATTGTGAAAATCAAGTACGATGACATATAAAATTTATTCGATTCTTTGAATCGTGACAAATGGGAATAAAGCTAAATGGAAATTAGGTCCCCCCAATCGAAAATGTATTGTTCCTTGACAGTGAAATACTTGTTGTGGATGTTTGTCCCGTTATTCTTGTAAACAGCCAAGCAATTTCCCAGAATGGATTTCTAAAGGAACTTACCTGCAACCTTGTGATATCTTCAGGAACTGTTGTCAGGTCTTCAAGGAAGTCAGCTAAGATTTCCAACCCGTTATGATGTTTTTCTAGAAACTGCTTGTAGACTTGTCCTCTGAACGTCAATGTTGGTTTCGACAATTTTAACATCTTGCGGAAGACTTGAGGTGACAAAGAAACAGGAGAGTGGTCGCGGAGTGGAATAATTCTTTTTCCTAGAATATATTTTTTGGCACACCAAGAGACCACCTACTTACAGTCAAAAAACTCAAGGATGCAGCCTACACGATCGATTCCAGAGGTCCAAATCACTTCATTCTTGGTGGAACGGGATGAATAGTAAAAGCATGTCGTAGACCAGTGGAAGGTTTGGTCCTTTTGTGAGAACATATTTATTGTATCTCCACAAAACTGCTATAGACCTGCTGCCATAAGTCTACAAGAAAATTTATTTGTTCCAAACGATGAATGAAATGAAAAGTTGGAAGGGATAATATAATCCTGGGCAAATTTTGGTCGAAAGCATGTGAATGTGAGATGTCCTCGAGACTTTCGTTGATTAATGACAATTTGGAAGGTTGTTGCATGATGCGTTGTTAACATTAAACAGTATTAATTGCATACATAGAAATGCGAACATGGTGGATATTGCAATGAGCGATTAAGCATTGTAGATTTCTTGAGTGGGCCAACACGACAACGCGTGTTCGAGATCAACAGTTGGAAGGGACAAAATAACTCTCCACACATCTTGGTTTAATGCATAATAATGGGATATCTCCTCGAGCTTTTCGCCCATTAATGACAATGTTGATGGTTCCTGCATGGTCGATTGTTACCATGAAAGGTTTCTAATTGCATAGTAAGAAAGTACGGAGGTCACAGGAAGGGGAAAAAAACCACTACAAAATAGGGTTTCAAGGTACAACCGTTGAAGGTGAGGGGGCGAGGGTCAAATTGTATGTCTCGGAAATTTTTGAGTGCAATACGCGTAACAACGAAGAGGGTATGGTAAGATAGCTGGATGGACAGGAAATTAGTGGGGATGGAAGGCAGCGAAAGATACTTTGAAACATTTGTGAGCAGTGGTAGAGTGAAGGTTGCGAGTTCGATGAGCCCGTGCTGGAATTGAAGATCACAAAAGTTTTGAGTGCAAGATGTACATGACGCAACAAGAAGTAGAGTTTGAAACCGCAAACCCGCTAACCGTGGCCATAAAATTGGCCAATTATGGAGAGAAATAGCGGTAGGTCGGATTCGTCATGTGATTATATAGATGGAGATAAATATATCTCAACCGGCCAAGGCTGGAACCCGCGTTTATAGATAGGCGACTAAGTATATAAAGACAAAGCAATAATACAAGGGAATAAGAAAAGGGAAAAAGGACCAATGACTCCATGGTGGAATTGTAAATCACAAAAATTTTCAGTGCAATATGTATATCATGGAACAAGAAGCAACAGAGTTTGAATGCGTGAGCCCGAAACACTGACTAAGAATTGGAGATTTCGTGAACCTGTTTCATATTTTTGTGTGTATCCGTCACTTGTAAGAGTCATTAGAAAGAGCATAACCAATGTATATTAGCAATCAGATTTGTGAACTATGGCATGGTGAAGCTTGTGAGTTCGAGGAGCCCACGGTAGAATTGTAAATTGCCAACCCAACAACCGTGGCCATAAAATTGCCTAAGTATGGAAAGAAATAACGGTCGGTCAGATTCCTGGTGTGATTATATAGATGGAGATAAAGAAGTCATCCTACCAATGTTGGAACCCACGATTATAGAAAAGCGACCAAGTATGTAACCAAAGAGACATAGTGCAGGGGAAGAAGAAAAGCGAAAAAGGACAAAGGAGTCGGTGGTGGAATTGTAGATAATGAAAATTTTGAGTAGAAGATGTGAACCCGGTAGTCAATTTGTATATTGCAGAGGGCCAGATGCCAACTAAGGCAATGAAAAATAATTTGAAACATTTGTGAACCGTGGTACAACAAAACTCGATGCCAACCTGAAACAGTATCGAAGAGTTGCACATTTAGTGAACCCGCCAACGGGAGGATCCAGAATAGGCTGAGAACGTGTATGTAGAAGACGCAAATCCCCGACGTTCAACTTGTATCATTCCAAACATTTGAATGAATAATTTGTAACACAGAAGAGAAGACAATGTCTGAACCCAACAGTCAATTTGTATATTGTGCAGGGTGTGATGCCACCTGTTTTGTACCTCTGTGTCCAGTTCTCACTAGTAAGAGCTAATTTACTATCGAAAATAATTTTTTAGATTCTGTTAGATACTTCATAGGGATTAGCATCGGTAAACAATGAAAATCTCAACCCCGCCAGCCCTGCATTCCGTGTGTGAATTTGTATATCGTGGAACTAGAAGCGTTGTTTGGAGGACACGGAACAATAGAAGTTCAATGTTGAGTCAGCCAGTCCGCAGGTCCGCTTGTCAATTTGTATATCATGGAATTTTGGGTGCTATTTGCAACACACGCAACAATGGAGGCCCAATTTTGAGCCTGCCCGCCCGAGAACCTACGATCAAAAATGTCGCCAGGTATGGATTGCAGAATTTGTACATGCTCTATAAGATATCAACCCGGCAATAGGAGGATCCAAAACAGGCTGAGAAGGTGTCTGTAGAGGAGACGAGGCTCGGACCTTCTAATTGTATCACTCCTAACAGTTGAATGCATAATCTGTAACACAGAAGAGCGAATGATGTTGGAATCCGATAGTCAATTTGTATATTGTGGAGAGTGCAATTCCAACTATTTCATACCTCTGTGTCTAGTTGTCACTACTAAGAGCTAATTTAGTATTCAAAATATTTTTTTAGATACTGTTAGATACTTCATAGGGACTAGCATCCATAAACAATGGCAATTTCCACCCCGCTAGTCCTACATTCTGTGTGTCAATTTCTTTATCGCGGAACTGGGAGCATTGTTTGGAGGACACGGAACAATAGAAGTGCAATGTTGATTCAGCCAGTCCACAGGTTCTCTTGTCAATTTGTATATCATAGAACCCTGGGTGCTATTTGTAGGCCACGAAACAATGGAGACTCGATTTTCATCCCGCCCGCCCGAGAACCCGTGATCCAAAATGTCGCTAGGTATGGAATGTGGAATTTATACGTGCTCTATAAAATATCATGTCCATATTTTATAGTCCCATAATACACGGGAAGAAAATAAGGGAAAAAGGACGAAGGAGTTCGCAGTGGAAATGTAGATAATACACGGGAAGAAGAGAAGGGGAAAAGAACTAAGTATCTCGTAGAAGAACATCTAGTGTTTGATTATTAATGCAAATGCTTGTGAATACCTATTGAGTTGTCACCAGTTAAGCGATAAATTGCAGAGCACGGAAGTATCTTTCGTATCACTGTGTCCACTTGTCACTAGTAACAGCATTGTTGATGTATATCAGGAAGGACACGAAGTTGTTGGGGATGGAAAGTCGGAACAGATACTTTGAACAAACTTAATGTATACGAGGAACCTATGGTGGAATTGTAGATCGTGGATGTTTTGAGTGAAATATGTATATAGCGGAACGATAAGCAGTTGGGTTCGCAAGCATCGGCCCCACAGTGGCAGACATAAAATTGGCTAAGTATAGAAAGGAACAGCGGTCGGTCGGATCCGTCGTGCGAGGATATAGATGGAGATTTTAAGGCATGAATTGCAGATCACGAAAGTATATTTCGTATAACGGAAGTAGCTTTCGTACCACTGTGTCCACTTGTCACTAGTAAGAGCATCGTTGATGTATATCAGTAAGGACGTGAAGTTGCTAAGGATGGAAAGCAGCAACAGATACTTTGAACGAAGTTAATGTATATGAGGAACCCACGGTGCAAGTGTAGATGACGAATCTTTTGAGTGCAATATGTATATAGTGGAATGATAAGAAGTTGGGTTCGCAAGCGCTAGCCCTGCGGCGGCAAGCATAAAATTGGGTAAGTATGGAAAGGAACAATAGTCGGTCAAATCTATCGTGCGAGGATATAGATGGAGATGAAGACATGCCAACCCACCAACTCTGGAACCAGATACCATAGAAATCACAGTAAGTATATATATAGAAAGAGATAATGAGAGGGAATAAGAAAAGGCCAGTTCGTATGCGTCGATCCGGCAACCGCAGCCATAAAATTGCCTAGGTATGGAAAGGTACAGTGGTCGGTCAGATTCGTCATGTGAAAATACAGATGGAGATGAAGATATGTCAGCCCGCGAACCCTGCAACCACCCATTATAGAAAGACAACTAAGTATAAACCCAGAAAGCCATAATGGACAGGAAAAGCAAAAGGAGAAAAGAAATAAGTATCTGAGAGTCGAAAAAACCTTTTTTTTCCGTTTATTAATGGAAATGTTTTCGAACCTCTGTTGGGTTCTCACTAGTAAAAGCATTAAGTGCATATCACTGAAGTTCTTTGGCTGCAACATGTATATGAAGAAACATGGGATATAGGTGGTGGGTGTCACGAACCCGGGGCCTGCTGCCCAAATAACTAGCCAAGTATTGGCCAAGACAAAGTTTTGATATCTATTTCAATATTTTTCATACTAGTATCTATCAATGGAGAAAGTTTTGATATCTATTTCAATATTTCAATATACCTTAAGTAGGCCCACCTTCACAAATCAATTAAATATACTTTTGTAGTTGGATTGATTCTTTTCACCAACAAAACAGGGTGCTCCATCATTCTTGAAATCGATGCAAGATCAACATTTATTTTCCAGATGTTTATTTGTGGCTCTACATATTGCAAAACTCCATGCCTTTTCCATCAACATGAAATTTTCCAAGTTAGAGTGTCATGGACAATGCTCATCAAATAAAAATCAATTTCCATTCCCCAATGCCTATTTTTTCTCTCTTCCAGAGATTTTGGGCTACCGGGGTTTTTCAAGCCTCCTTTAAGCAACAAAAACCCAACCTTAAAACATCGATTCAATATTGTATTTGCATCATTTTTCTAGGATTTCACTGCATTATTATAAATCACATACTTCCTAGGTTTTGAAATTTCTCCCTTATGCCAGAAAAAAAACAAATTTGAATTCCTTGCTAGATACAAAAAAGTTCACCCAGAGATTCTCAATTTGAAAATCAACCATTTTCTCAATGAAATGAGCTTTTTTTTTCTCAACATAATTGTCTTTCATTTTCTTAATACTAATGTCATATACATCACTAGCTCATCCTATCAAACAAATACTTTGAATCTCTTATCATAAGTACTTGCCCTTTGTTCAACAATCACTACTTAGCCATTTTCCACGTTCATGTCCTTACTCAATGAGTTACATTCTTTGTGTTTGGTGGCTTTTTTAACTTTGTGCTCATTGACTTGTTTTGCATTTGCTAGAAATCTATGATTGTACCACTCAAACGCTTCTAGACATTGATCATGTATGTGATATTGAACATAAACCTCTGTACTTAACAATCAACACTTTTACTCAATTTACCCTTAACCCAAATCTTAATGCTTAATAATAACAACTTTAGTTGATAAACATATTCATTAATTAACACTCTAATCCAATACTAAAAAATCATGAAAGTTACAATGAACACTTTTACTCCATTTACCCTTAACCCAAATCCTAATACTTAATAATAACAACTTTAATGGGTAAACATATTCATTAATTAACACTCTAATCCAAATAATAAAAAATCATGAAAGTTACCCAAACATTGAGATACTCTTCTCCCAATGTAAGAATATTTATATCATAATACCCTTTTCCCGATGTAAGAATATTTATATCATAATAAATTTTGTTAATTGTTTTTTTTTTAAATTCTCTTTGTTCTTATTTTTTAAATCTCTCTATCTGTTCTTATCATGACAATGATTGGAAAATTTCCATACATCGCAGAGTGGTCATTACTAACATAATGGAGCCTGCCATCTCATTTTTCTATGTGTCTTAATGTTGTAAGGATTTTACCTATGCATGTAATTTATGTGAGCGCCTCTCGAATAATCAACTGGTCAAATTTTAGATCCCATCCTTATCGAATTCGATTTTGGGTGGGTTCCCATTTTACGGTAAACATCAAATGTCTGGTAACATCGTTTTACTGCTAAAACTAATTCAATCGATTGATGTCGATCTTACTCATCGATTAGTGACAGTCGAATTTTCCAAATCATGGTAACATTAGGAAGGAATTTTGTGGTAGGATTTCTTCAAAATTTTCAGTTTTGAATATCTGATTCTCGGGCCAACGATTCCACTTATGTTAGGTTAGGTCTAGGAAAGCATAGACTTCACCATTCCACTTATGTTAGGTTAGGTCTAGGAAAGCGATTCCACTTATGTTAGGTTATGTTGACATTCCTTAATAATCATTTGGATATGTAATATAAGGTAACATTGAAAATATAATTAAGACCTTAAGAAAATTTGATCCTCTCATGATTTTATAATTTAATGACTAGATAAATATCATTGAATATTCATAATTCTTAATAAGGTTCGGATCCTCTCTTAGTCCTTAAATGGATACGTAAGTAGCTTGAATGCTTTATTGTTTGTTATGATGGATTTACTATAATGTTAAAGGAGTACTTAAGGTGATATTGAAATTCTCATGTTGTGCTTAAGGAAGATATAATCTTCTTATGGGATTCTATCGTTGGAAGGGTAATTAGTATTGAAATTATTTATTTATTTTTACATAAGATATATCATGTTAATAGTACATAGATGAGCTACCTAGGGGTTGTATTAATGTAGATGTGGAATCTTGTTTAATACTTGACATTAATTGAATTTGACATTGACAAGATACTAATGATGATGAGAATGGATCTCTATCTATTACAAGAACGTAATTATGCTTTATAATTTTATTAATCATTGTGTATCTTCTCTTACTCAACCTTGCGCTTAATTATTGCTTGAAGTTGAATAAGGTATATTATCTTGCACGTCCATGAATGACATATTCTTATGATACTTGTTTACAGTTTTGTGCCACTAAGTTAAAGTTCTGAAATAGCATAGAAATGATGCAGTTAATAATCTATTGTCCTTTTTCTTTCCTTGCATAGATGCAGTGTTATTGTTTACATGTTATTTATTGACAAGATTCATTACGTGTGATTCCATGCTTTAATTTTAGAACCTAGTCACGATGTTTAGGATAGAAGTTGGCTATGGGATTTAGATATCTCCTTGTTCCTCAGAACAGTTGCCAGTCCTGAGACCTTAAATGGTCAAAATCAATCGGATGAATCCTGGACTTGGGTGTTGCTTATGTGTCTTGTAGGTCCTAACCATTCACGGTAGGTTGGGCGGGTAGTTCTTTTAATATTCAGTGACATGGTTAATCAATTATTTATTTTTCTTTAGTTGATCATGATGTGTTGATTTGTGTCATTGTTTATTATGATGATGTGATGATTACGTGCAGAGATTAATTATGACGATGTGTTGATTGGTGTCGCTATTTATTTTGATGTTGTGTTGATTATGTGCCACTATTAATTATGATAATGCATTGATTATGTGTCATTATTAGTTGTGATGATGTATCGCTTGCGATGCCATTAATTATGTTATGACGATTTTAATATCCTAATGCGAAGAAAAAAAATATCTTTTGCACATAGCTATTTGTTGTCGTAACGGAGGGGACATTACAATAATAGAAAAATTATGGTTGGATAATGGAAAAATTATGCACACATCTTGTTCAGTTTAATATACACAGTATCTAATTGTCCACCTTTCATTTCAAGGTTTTGGGAAAAACTTTTAATTGGAAGATTATTCTTTTTCTTGATAAAAAGTTAAAAATGTTCATTGGCATGGTGTGATTTGGCTTGATAATGATTCAAAAAAATAAGTTTAGTTTAAACATATTATTTTTTGGTTTTTGGGGGCATATTTTTCAATCAATTTTATCATAAATCTCATAAAAATTTGTTGAAACTACAGATTTGTATAATCTGAATGCTTCAAAGATTTTTCAAAATGTTGAATTCAATTATGCATTTAAAAATTTAATTTAAATAACAAAAAATTGAACTTTCACCCAAATTTAACTAAATTCTAGTAAAAAGGACAAAAAATAAATAAATAAAATAAAATAATATGTTTAAACATGCCAAAAGAATATCCACTGTGTACTTTACATAAAAACTACAATTTTCATTGTCCAACTTCTTATTTAAAACCTTTTAGACAAGATTTTTAAAAATAAAATAAGTTTACTTTAAATAATATGTTAATTGAAATTTACAAGGCAATAGGTAGGCTTTATGTTAAGAATAAGTTCTTAGAATAAGGAAGAGAAAAAAAAAGACACATATGATTTGATCATGGAAAATCCTAGTAACATGGGGAGAGAAATAACATGAGAGATATTTTTATAACGAACAATTAACCATTATAATAACAAAAAGTATTACTTTCTTACAAAATATCAAATAAAAAAAAAATTATATAGATAATATAAATAAATTTAAATAAATAATATTTAAATTTTATTTTTAAAAACATGTAACATGAAATATTTTAAACAAAATATAAAACACAATTTAAATAAATAAATAAAAATTCAATAAAATTAAATAAATAATATTTAAATTTTATTTTTAAAAACATGTAACGTGAAATATCTTAAACAAAATATGAAACACAATTTAAATAAATAAATAAAAATTCAATAAAATAATAAAAATTCATAATGTAAAACTTAATTAAAATAAAATACAACGAAATAGAAGACGATGTAAGAAGTAATGTAAAACTTATAACAATAATATTTAAATACTTATAATGAAAGGTTATCATTAATTTTATGAATAAATTATTATAATTAATTAATTTATAAAAAATACGATAAATTTTATTATATATATATAACAATATTCAATTAAATTATAAAAATATGTCAAAATCCAAAAAAGGAGAGAAGAGAGATGTCAAAATTCAAATAGAATCAGAATTATTAGAAAAAAGGAGTGAAGAGAGAAATGTCAAAGTCCAAATACAGTTAGAATTATTAGAAAAAAGGAGTATAGAAAGAGATGTAAAACTCCAAATAAAGCTAGAGGCAATGATTGATTAAAAAAAATTAAAGATACCATTCAAACTCAAATAGAGGATAGATTCTTAGGTTTCAAGAGCGAATTGCAGACAATGAATGATAGGATTTAAGAAATGGAAAAAAAATAAACAATCAACCCAAGAAGAAGAGGTTGAAGAAAATTACAACTTGAGAGATAGGATTAAAGAGTTAGAAGAAAAACTAACCAACAATTTGACCCTTAGTAATATGGAAAACAAATTGGATATCAAACCCATCAAAGAGGAAATGAATAAGCTAATTGAACTGGACCATGAGCGTAACAAAAGAGGCTTGAACCTCACAATTTTTTGTATAAAAGAACAATAAGAGGAGGATAGGCTAGCAATAGTAAAAGAAGAATTAAATAATAAATCACAAATTGATACAACTTACCTCATAGAAGCAAAGAGGCTAGGAAAAATAATTGATCACAAAGATAGGTTGATATGTGTCAAAGTAAGTTGTAATGACCATAAATATAGCATACTTAGTAAATCTATGAGCTTAAAAGGGTTAGGAATATTTATAAATTAAGACCTCATTCCCGAAGACCAAGCTGAATTAAGGAAGTTCAAAAGGTAAAAGAAGCCAGGAAAGAAGGAAAATGGGCAATAATTAGAAATTCAAAAGCTATTGTTATGGATAGAGACCAGAAGGATAATAATAAATAGGAATTCGGGACACTCGGGATCCTTTTTTGGAACTGTCGTGGCTTTCCATGGCGCAAAGGTCCTATGATAAGTTGGATCCCGAGTGATATTTATATTATTTGTCTAGTTGAAACTTGGGAGCATGAGGAGTCTAAGGTCCCTAACATAGAAGAATTTGTCTTGTGGTCGGCATGGAACAAAAAATCCCACCGTAGAGGGATAGGAGGCATAGCTTGTTATATTAGAAATAGTATTTCTCCTCACATTCAAATTCATAAGATTGACCCTCTCAATCAGTACATTTGGATAGAAATTTCAGACATCAATGCTAAGAAGATGTGTATAGCAATTTTCTATTTTGCACCTATTAATTCTACTTTTTATAAGAAAAATAATCTAGATAACAATTGTCCCTATAATAATTTAGAACAAGATATTTATAGTTTGAAAAATGAAGGTAATATCCTCCTGCTAGGAGACTTTAATTTTAGGAATGCAACTAAACAAGCTACTCTTTTAAGTATTGATTCCGACCATAATACTTTATGGCTAGATGAGGACCTTGTTTCATCTAATAGCTACAAAAGAAGCTCTAAAGACCTAATTGAGAATTTGTTTGGTATTGAGTTGGTCAAGCGTTGCAGCTCTCAAGACCTAATAATTTTCAATGGAGTAATGAAGTGGCCAAACTCCAACCAGATCACTTGTATTCATGGGCTAGGTAGTAGTGTTGTAGATTATGTGATATCTGATATCCCCATATCCAACCAAATAGCAACTTTTGACCTTTTAAATGACCAGAAGCCCGACTCTTATCATAAAACTTTAACCCTAACTCTAAAATTTTCCATGCATAGGAGTGCCATTGAAGAGAATTTTGAT
The DNA here is from genome assembly GCA_000966675.3 of Picea glauca. Classification (NCBI taxonomy): domain Eukaryota; kingdom Viridiplantae; phylum Streptophyta; class Pinopsida; order Pinales; family Pinaceae; genus Picea; species Picea glauca. Next base: position 37,123 of record JZKD02S0501075.1, on the reverse strand, counting down.
AATCAAAGGAATTTGTGCTTTGACAAAAGTAAAGTTGACATTTCCTTAAAATATTTAAATAGTAAATTAAATCTCCTAACTTATAAGGACAACATTGAAGAAATCTATCATAATTTTACAACTACCCTTTCCATTTCAATCTTTTGAGGTGTCCTATAAAAAGAAGAATAGAACGACCAACTCTTGGTATGATAAAGAATGTAAAATTGCTAGGAAAGCCATTAGGGATGCTTCTAATGAGTTCTTAAAACTCGATAAGATCAATATGTACAAAGCCCTAATTAAAAAGAAAAAAAGGCACTATATCAATGAAAGGCAAGAGAAACTTTCACAACTATATAAGTTGGATCCTAGGAAGTTCTAGAGCCAAATTCTAAACCGCAATACTAGAGAAAATAATAGGATTCCCTAATTCCATGGACATCATTCCTATTGTCCCTACAAAGCAAGAAGTTTTTTCTTTAGATGACATAGAGTTTGGGGTTAAGTGGCTTGCAAATGGGAAAGCTAAGGACATTGAAGTCTACCAAGCTGAAATTTTTAAAATCAGAGGGTCAATCCTTATCCCTCACATACACAAGCTCTTCAATTTAGTAGTCAAGAAGGGCTTCCCTAAACCCTAAACGGAAAGCCTCATTATTCCTATTTTTAAAAATGGGGATAGAAACATTCCCTCTAATTATAGGACCATTATGATTAGCCCGATTTTAGCCAAGATTTATAGAATTATTTTGGAAAAGAAGCTTAGCCTTTGGCTAGAAAGTCATGGTAAAAGAGCTAAAGGTCAGGCCGGGTTTAGGAGATATCATTCAACTGTGGACCATATTGTTACCATTAGTGTAGTGTCCCCAAGGCCGAGCCCCGTTACAGATCATGTTATATGCAAAAGAATTGTAAATATGTTCTATAGGCTGGTGAGCCAAGTTTTGAATAAGCTGTAGGCTTATGAGT
>JZKD02S0501075.1:16655-28571 GCA_000966675.3 Picea glauca | reverse complement strand
GGTTTTCAATACCGTGAACCACTGGTATCGTGGATTCGCGATCCGCGAAATCCCGATGGCGACGTGGCAGTTCGGGCCCCGTAAGCGTTAATGGGATTCACGTGGCGCCATAGCGTCATATCGGGCTTTCGGCATTCGGAGGTTTATTGGAGGAGTGAACGACGACACCTAAATCGCCGATTTTCTGACCGGGAAATTCCCGATAGAGATGGAAGCGTTGACCCTTGACCATCAGACTTCGGGACTTGGAAGGTCCTGTGCCTAGTGAAACAGGGCTCGCGAACTCCCGACCGGCGATTTCCCGATTTCCACAAGTCTGTGGGTCCAAGCCATTAAACAACGCGAGTAGCGAAATCCCGACGGAAGAAGTTCCGAAGGCCGACGATGGTTGATGTTGTTGTCTCAGTTAGGAATTTATTTGCTTATGGTTAAAAATGATGTTTAAAAATTTTAGGTTGTTACACATGGTATCAGAGATATTGGTTTACACCTAACCTATTGTCTACAAATCTTGCTAAGTTGCATTGATTCGTAATTAACTCTAGGTCGATGATTTGTTGAATGTAATCTGTAGAAACGAATCATATTTTTTAGATTTCAAAGATGGCTTTGAAGATCGATCATGTTATTGTGAATGGATAAAATTATGTTATATGGGCACCATATATGGAAACCTTGTTGAAAAGTAAAGGACTTTGGAAATACGTGAAGACTCCAATTCCAGATCCAATGGACAATTAAATGAAGTCAATTGTCAACGAAAAAAAGGATGGGGTTGTAGGGGTCATCACAAACTATATCTCATGGGAGATTCAATTCCATACCAACAAAATTGACTTCCCTCATCAAATCCAGAAGAAGTTGAAGTCTTTGTTTGACAAATTCGATGAAAACCATGTCATGCAGTTAGAGAAAGAGTTGATCTCTCTCGAGGGTAAAATCATGAAGCTGGGTAACACTTTTGCTTGTTTTATGACAAAAAAAAATGTATTTTCACCAGTTCTTCAACTTCTGGCATACAAAAGTATTTTTTTTATTTAGAATTTCACTTTACAGTAAAAACAAAACTTGTAAATAATTTTGTTATCTTTCCAATGACTATTTTTCAAATTTTTTTTATCAAGATTTGATATGTCAATTTGACAATTATTTAACATTATGTTCGTTAAACATGAAATGAATGACAATGAGTTATTGTTTTCCACAACAATGTATCTGTTATTAAACTTATGTTTTTAAGAAATGAAATATACAACAGCAATCTACAGAGACTCTATTTTATTATGACTATAATTTTGAATCTAATGGATGAATATTATAATTTCTAGAATTTTTTTAAGTTGACCAAGTTGAAAATGTTGCATATTTTAAACACGTGTTTTTCTACACCTTGTATCTATCTTAATTTTTACTTAAAAGTAAAATCTATAAATACCCTTTTGACGAGAACATTTTAACAATTATGAATATAATTTTTCAATAATTTTCCGTTGTGTATTTTTAGAGATATGGTTTTTTCATTTCACCGAATCATAATCTCACCTAAAAATATTATGCAGTGATTTTTTTTATAAAATTAAATAAAATTAGATAAAAACAATGAAAATGAAAACAAATTATACCCAATGAAAGTAGATTCAATTTTAAAAATGTTGGTATCAATTCTCAAACTAGATTCTGAGTATTTGTAGGAGTTCGCTACCTCCAAAGATGAAGTAAGATGGAGAGAATTTCCAGTTTCCTGCAAACAGTCCCATTTTCAAGTTTTCGGCCGAAATATTCTTTTGGCCAAAACCTAGTTTTTAACGGAATCCGTTAAAAATAAGCGTTTCGGCCGAAATATTCTTACCAGAAAATAATTCATCCAAAAAACATTGTACATGAATTTTGAGGGCACCGTTAAATTTGACGTGAAAGTAACATTTGTTCGGCCAAAAAATTGCCACTAGAAATTTTGGAGACCCGATTGTCATGAAAGTGTTACCCAGATTCATGATTTTACCCTCGATCCTCATTCCTTCGACATAATTAAGGGCTATTTGGCACGTGTGAAACAACTATAGTTTAAATTAGGTGAATGTGGAAAGAATTTTCAAAAGAAAGACGAGCATCTCATTGAGTTGGTCCTGATGAATCTGAGAACACCATTCAACATGTTTGTATTAACATGCAGAACCAACCAGTAGGAGCACAAGGAAGATGGTAAATATTATACCTTTAAATTTTTTAGTGGCTTGTTGATTAATGATCAACACAAATTCTTAGTGAAGTAAATCTTGGTGGAAAACATCAATCTCACTTGATCAAGGGAAAGAGTAAGGTGAATCATAAGGAAATAAGACAATTTGATACCCCTATACATAGACCAAAATGCCTCGACCAGAAAACTAAAGGGAGGATTGGTGAACCATGGAAGAATTGAAGAAGAAGACATGGTAGTACTTTGGAAACAATGGACATATGGAGAAAGAATACTACAAGAAGAGAGATGACTTATGGCAGAAGGTCAAGTGACTTTAAGGAGACTTGTTTGATGTTCATTGACCTGCTAATAATTTCACCTTCCAAGTCAAAACTTCTCAAGTGTTTCTCTCTCATTCTGTGTAGAATTAATGGATAATTGATTATGGATGCACTCATCATATGACTAAGGATGCTTTCTTGTTCACATCCTTGGATAAAGTTGTGGAGAAAAATATCTATGTTGTCGATGAATTTTCTCTCGACATTTCTAGTCGTGGTGATGTTCCATGTTGACATGGAAAGATTGTTGATGTCTATCATGTGTCGAATCTTAGTGTAAATTTGTATTCAGTTTCTCAATTACATTACATGAGACTACATCGGAGTCAAATTCAGTAACACCAGAAGACTTTAACAATATCTCAAAAGTAATACTTCAAGAAAATCAAAAGTCAATATCAAGGATGCAAAAATAATTTGACAAAATTATCACAGATAAAAACGAAGAAATTTCTCGTTTAAAAGAACACAGTCAAAAACTACTTAATCATATCAATAAGCCAAATAATTCAAAACAATGTGTTCAAAAGTTGGAACGAGAGAATCAAGATCTCGAGAAGACTCTGTTAGAAAAAAATTGAAGAAAAATATTGTTTAAAGAACTTAATCAAAGATTATTGGAATAAATCATAATATTGAAAGAGGAAGAAACTGAGAAGGAAGACAAGCACAAATTCAAAAATTCAGATAAGGAAGAAATATCACACCTAAAGGTTCATAATCAAATTTTCTCTTCGATTATCACCAGACATTATTTTCTAAAGTTATTTCTCTTCGATTATCACCAAACGTTGTTATTTGTTTTGTACCAGGTTACACCCAATCCCCAACATGGTATCAAAGATATTGGTTTAGACCTCACCTATTGTCTACAAATCTTGCTAAGTCAGATTGATTTGTAATTAACTCTAGGTCGATGATTTGTTGACTGTAATCTGTAGAAACCAATCATATTTTTTAGATTTCAAAGATGGCTTTGAAGATCGATCATATTATTATGAATGGATCAAATTATGCTATATGGGCACCATATATGGAAACCTTGTTGAAAAGTAAAGGACTTTGGAAATACATGAAGACTCTAATTCCAGATCCATTGGACGATTAAATGAAGTCCATTGTCAACGGAAAGAAGGATGAGGCTGTAGGGGTCATCACAAACTATATCTCATGGGAGATTCAATTCCATACCAACGAAATTGACTTCCCTCATCAAATCCAGAAGAAGTTGAAGTCTTTGTTCGACAAATTCGTTGAAAACCATGTCATGCAGTTAGAGAAAGAGTTAATCTCTCTCGATCCTCATTCCTTCGACAGAATTAAGGGCTATTTGGCATGTGTGAAAGAGCTATAGTTGAAATTAGGTGAATGTGGAAAGAATTGTCAGAAGAAAGATAGACATCTTAATGAGTTGGTCCTGATGAATCTGAGAACACCATTCAACATGTTTGTATTAACATGCAGAACCAACCAATAGGAACACAAGGAAGATGGTAAATATTATACCTTTGAAGTTTTTTGTGGCTTATTGACTAATGATCAACACAAATTCTTAGTGAAGGAAATCTTGGTGGAAAATATCAATCTCACTTAATCAAGGGAAAGGGTAAGGTGAATCCTAAGGAAAGAAGACAGTTCGATACCCCTGTACATAGACCAAAATGCCTCGACCAGAAAACTAAAGGGAGGATTGATGAACCATGGAAGAATCGAAGAAGAAGACACAGTAGTACTTTGGAAACAATGGACATATGGAGAAAGAATACTACAAGAAGAGAGATGACTTAGGGGAGAAGTTCAAGTGACTTTAAGGAGACTTGTTGGATGTTCATTGACCTACTGATAATTTCACCTTCCAAGTCGAAACTTCTCAAGTGTTTCTCTCTCATTCTGTGTATAATTAATGGATAATTTATTATGGATGCACTCATCATATGATTAAGGATGCTTTCTTGTTCACATCCTTGGACAAAGTTGTGGAGAAAAATATCTATGTTGTCGATTATTTTTCTCTCGACATTTCTAGTCGTGGTGATGTTCCATGTTGACATGGAAAGATTGTTGATGTCTGTCCTGTATCGAATCTCAGTGTAAATTTTATTTTAGTTTCTCAATTACATTACATGACACTACATCGGATTCAAATTCAGTAACACTAGAAGACTTTAACGATATCTCAAAAGTAATACTTCAAGAAAATCAAAAGTCAATATCGAGGATGCAAAAAGAATTTGACAAAATTATCACAGATAAAAATGAAGAAATTTCTCGTTTAAAAGAACACAGTCAAAAACTACTTAATCATATCAATAAGTCAAACAATTCAAAACAATGCGTTCAGAAGTTGGAACAGGAGAATCAAGATCCCAAGAATAGTCTATTAGAAAAAAATGAAGAAAATTATTGTTTAAAGAACTTAATCAAAGATTATTGGAATAAATCATAATGTTGAAAGAGGAAGAAACTGAGAAGGAAGACAAGAGCAAATTCAACAATTCAAATAAGGAAGAAATCTCATGCCTAAAGGTTCATAATCAAATTTTACTCAAACAGATTAAGAAATTAAAGAGTGATAAGAAGTCGCTATAGAGAAAGCTAGAGAAAATTATCAACAAAGAATCATTGGTTTATAAAGAGACAATGAGTGAACCTATGGAACTAGAGAAATATTTAGATGTAAAAATCCCAATTATAGATAAAGGAATTAATACAAACCTAGTCAACCTTACAACTCAAAAGGATGCAAATCCAGTTGATGTAAAGAGGTCTTCAAATGTCGAATTATAAACAAGCGAGGGGTATGAAGAAGACTCAATTCCAAAATTTAATAAAGAAAAAGGTACAAGTATATGACATAAATATCAAGTTGCAAGGATGCCTTATCGACATCCTAATGAAAAAAGTCGATACTTCAACCATTCATTGTATCAATAGAAACAAATGATCGATATGTCAAAGAATATTACTTCCACTACAAGTGGTGCTCAAAGTAGAAGCTATCATGGGAGTCGAAATACATCATGTTTTTTACAAGAACCCTATAAATGCCCAGTTCCGCAGAAGATCAAATTAGGTTGGACAGACTCATTTACAATTCGATAATTCTTCTCGGTGCTTAGAAGATCCTATCGTCTCAGGTCATCAACGATCACTAACTCAAGAATAAAGAATCAGGAGACAATATTACAAGCCAAAACAATAAATAAGTCTTCCATAAACATGCTTTGAGGACAAAGCATTTCTAAAGGGGAAGGCTATGTAACGAACATAAATATATAAAATATATAGATATAAATAAATAATCATTAAATAATAATAATTAATACATCATAATGAATAGACATGTCTATTAATGAAAGGGAACCCCTACATGGATATATATGACCCTCATTGTCATTGTAATCATCTTATATCTCATACTATATTATTTATTCTCATATTTATTTATAGTACTTATTGTCTTTATGCATATCTTTATATTCGTAGTATTTTGGATATTTACATAGTGAACTAGGTTGATTCACCACATCGTCATTGTCCATCATATCCTCGTCTTGCTTAGCTCTTTCTGGAGCACGCTTCTCTATTTTTTTGCACTTATTTACTTACTCCTCTGTATTTGCACATTAATCTTGGATTTAAATAAATATGTATTGGTATAAATCCAATACTAAGTAGTTAACTAAATTTAGTTTAAATAGTTGTGAGGAAAAATATTATTTTTTTAATCTAAATTCAATTCTTATAATTGACATATAATTTTTTTAATAAATATATTGTTATAACAAGCTTAAACCTTAGAATTCAATGTAAAGAATACATACCCATTGTAACAACTTGAAAAAACCAACAAATTAAATTATTGATCACAAGTACTTGCATGGGATACAAACCCATAGAAATTCATCACTCATTGAAAACCTTGAAGGGTTATTATTAGAGCATATAACCCTCTTCAAACTATATTCGGAGAGCTACATAATGCTTCTTGCCACGTCTGTCTGTGAAATCTTAGGGCTTTTATTTTTTTGCTGACGTTATCTTTGACTTTTCTTTCTCCCCAATTTGACTTTTTTCTTCCACCAAATTTGGAATTATCATAGAGTCATCATGGAAGAAAAAAACGGACATGGAAGTCAGAGGGGTTAGCCGACATTTTTATCGGATGGCAAAGGAAAGGCTCGCTAATTATTTTTTCTATTTTGGAGGAATATCCTTCGTGCTGAAAGCGACGTCTCCAACGACGGGGCCCGTCGTAAGTGGTGGAGATTTTTTATGGGAGTGGGCTAACTCGGGACCAATATTCCCTCCTGAGTTATTTTTCCGGCAAGTTTTTTGGCAGTCTGTTTTTAATTCTGATCGATTTTTTAAGCATCTAGGTTGGTTTGAAATGGGGCATAACCCTTGGGATAAGATTCTTAAATGCATGGAACATTGATCCATGCAAAACTCAACTTACCCCTAAAAATTTGGTCAGATTCAGACCCATTTTTTGCCTGAAAAGAGGAACTCGTGAGGAAAGATTACTCTCGAATTAACTTATTCCATGTTTATGTAGTGTGTTGGTGGATGTAGAATAACCCTCTTAACCTATGTAAATCAAGAATCAAGAAGGATGATTTTTATACTTTTCTAATTATTTGGTCATCATGCTTTTCACTCATGTTAGAAATATGATGTTTAATAAGTATTTTTTAATCGAAAATAAAAATTATTTTTTATTTGTAAATTATTTGAATTAAAAATAATAATAACATAAAATTATTATTTTTATTAAAATTCAATAAATTAATATTAGTTTCAATGGAGTAATGTTGTAAGGACGATGATTTAAAGTTACAACTTAGACAAATACTAAATTTAGAGTACTTTGTTTTTAGAATAAGGAATCACATTTTCTTACTGACTCTTTATCTATAGAGTCAAACATGTCTCTATTTTATTGGGTAAGTTATGATTGTCCAATATATCTATATTATGGATTGTAAATTAATTACTATATTTATATATTAATGTTAGTGACGTGTATTATCTTAGGTTAAAAATTTAAACAACTAAGAAAAATAAGGCATCAAGCATAAAATAATCTCACACAAAGATTTTCATGTAGCAACGAGATTTTAAGTGAAGAACATATTTCTATATTAATGTTAGTGATGTGTATTATCTTAGGTTAAAATTTTAAACAACCAAGAAAAACAAGGCATCAAGCGTAAAATAATCACACACAAAGCTTTACATGTAGCAACAATATTTTAACTGAATAACTCTCTTGTAGAAAAACATTTAGATGTTATTATTAACTTGTCATGCCAATGGAAATGCATACAAATGTAGAACTCCTCCCTTGTGATTTTGTTGTTCATAAGATTATTGTAATGTCCCCAAGGCCGAGCCCAGTTGTAAATCTGAGGTATGAAATGAATTGTAAATATATGTTATAGGTTGGTGAGCCAAGTTTGTATAAGTCGGTGGGCTTATGTGATTGTTAGGCCAAAGAGCCTAAGGGTTGGAGGCCAGGGCCTGATTTTGTACTTGTATATATGTAAAAACATTTAATAAAGTCATAAACACCGCCAGGTGCAGACCGACCATGATGAATGACTGAAGGGGGACTGAGCATCCACAGAGTGGGCAAGGAATTAGGGGCTGGAAGGTGGAAAAGGGGCTAAGTGTTGAGCCTGGGGGCTAAGCCTAGGGGGCTTAAGCCTGGGAATAATATTTTAATATTATCCCAAAAAGACATGTGCATTTTATGTTTTATCCTAAGTTTTTGGCAAGGGAGGACGTACAAGGGTGATGCGTGTTGATGGAATGCATGCAGTTCCAAGGGTGACAAGTGTCCGCCCCGGTGCATGCAAATAAAACAACCGAGATGAGCCATGAGAGCTCTCTCTCTTCCATTCCACCCAAATACCTGAGCGGGTAGGGAGCGCTGAATAGGACGACCGACCCAACCATTGCAAGGATACCTCGAGCGTTCATGAGAGTCGAGAATCCCGTGTTGTCTTGATAGTTCGTGCACATCCTCTTTCCGATTTATCGAACCTATGCGTGGAGGCTCTGTTTCGAAGCCGTGACCTGAACCATCCCGCCATTGTTGAACCAGTTGAAAAGCCTGTGTTTGGCTCTGTAAATCTGGATACACCTCTATTCTGTGAGTCGGGAAGCCTGTCTTTGTTTCTGAAGAGTCGGTCTCACCCTCCATTCTGAGTCGTGGAGACTGTGTCAACCCCTGCGAGAATTACTCATCATGCATTCCTGTGAACCATCACTGTGAGGCCTCGAGCCATTGTTGAGCCTGTTTGAGAGGCCGTGTTTGTATTTCCAGTTGGCTATGGTGACCACGCAAAGTTGGACTGCACGTGGCTTGAGCCTGTGTCTGATCTCTCTCTAGGTGAGGGAGGTGGATGTTGTTGGAAGAGGTTTCTTCCAGAGAGTGTCCAGCACCAGCTTCAGGCTCAAAGACTTCCTGATCCGGCCTGTTGCCGAGACCCAGAGAGGGAGGTTAGCACCGATGGACTGTGCTTGTGAAGGTGTATACTCCCGGGCGGAACAGGCATGTGGGAAATGAGAGTCTAGTAGTAGTGGGCGTAAGATGGCATCCTAAGAAGAATCCTTCTAGATTTTATGTGTTGTTTTCCCTGTAACCTCAGCCTAGACTAGAATTCCTTGCCTTGGGATGGAGCTTAGTCCCAGCTTGGGGGTGACCCATTGCTGAGCTGATGAACAGTGCGGTCTAAGGCTGGGAGGTTCGTGGAAGGCCTGCACTTGGTTGGTGGAATCTACCACTGTTAAAAGATAAGTATCTGATTATGCCTTAATCATGTTTTGCAGGATTGTGCTGCTTATGTTATCATGATTTCCACTGTGTATATGAATTAATATGAAACGCTATGGATTGATAATTATAGCAGTAAATAATATGTTTTACTCTAAGCTTAAATGTGTTTATTTGTTGAATGCATGTGGATCATATAATACCTGTATGAGTTATGTATAGAATGGTGTCATAATCTTCTCTTAATAGCAATTAAGCCTTAGTAGCGTAAAATGGGCGTTACAGTTTGGTATCAGAGCTAAGGTTTCGACACTGAGCCTAGATGGGCCAGTGGAGCGGTCTTTGGACCGAGAATGCGAGGGAAAATTAGGTTTGGAAGGCCAATTTCAGACCTTGGTTTGCTCCAAAGTGTCAAGGAGTTACTTGACGAGTTTTTTTTTAAGCTTAGGAGGTATAGCGGCATTATGAAACCGCAGCCAGTGTGGTATAAGTCCACAGGGAGAGAGGACTCCACACCAGAAGTGTAGGAGCTTTAGGATCTGTTCGGGAGGGAAGGTGAACCCTCATGATCGTTAGATCTGGAAAGTGTGCACAGGGTTTAAAGTCCTTTGGAATTTCACAGGAGTGTGGAAATCGTGATACGCGAAATCCCGAATTAGTCAGAACCGTCCATTAGAAAGAACGCGTGGAGAGCGATCAGCCTTTCGCTGACTCGTAACTTGAAAATGGTCAACGTGAAGAAATCGACGTTTTGGGAGATGGGAGGTGATAAGAGGTGAACACCCTTGAAATCCCGAAACAATCTACACCATAGATTGTGGGAAGAATAAATTGTTCGTTGGATCAAGTAAGTTAGTAGACAGTAATTTCATGATTTCGGAAAATGGAAGTTCAATATGTGTGGATGCACGAACTTCCGATGCCCGAAACCCCAAAACGTCGAAAGAATCTGCGTCGTAGATCTGAGAAAGATCTGACCGTTGGATTTTACTAGGAATAGAAGTGGGCACCTGAATGTGTACCACGTGCCAGTGGGTTGAGGAGAAAAGTGAGAGTGGTGGAACCGATGACGTCATTAAAAAGCGACGTGGACCCTCATTAACGTGTCATGTGCCACTGTAGTTGTGGGTGACCACTGTACTATGTGGGCCCGGAGGGTAACGTAAATCAGAATTTCAGAAGTCTGGGTTTGGAAAGGAAAGCAAGTCTGAAAGCCTCGTGGACCGAAAACCTGAAACCCGAAGACCCGAAAGTCCCGAAATGCCGAAAATGAAAGTTTTGAAGACCCGAAAAATTGCAGAGCCGAACGAGAGCTCAGAAAACTTATTTGAATCGAAATGTCTTTTGTTCTTGTTCGTATTGGCTTATAAATATTGTGGATTGTTCCTGAAGATTTAATGGCCTGAAAAACTTCGAATTTAATTGCATAGTGCGTGTGCAGAGTTCAACGGAGGTCAGGACTCCAGTTAACCAACGCCGAGTATGGAGTGGGGAAAGGTGCATATTACCCCCGAAACAGAAGACGAACAAGAAGGAAAGGATGTTAACCTGGGAATCGAAGGATCAAACTTCAATGGGCATGGAAAAGAGAAGGATAAGGAAGGAAACATAATGAAAATCATTGAAGGATTGCAAAAAGAGGCCCAGGCTTGCCGAGCTAATAGCCGAAAGCTCATGAAAGTTAGGGATCGGCAGGGTGTATTAAACTTAAAACTTTTGAAGAGCCTGGAAAGAATAGAGAGGAAACTCGAGAAGGGAAGAGACTCAAGTAAGACAGAGAGTTGCAGAACCCATGGGAGAAGAAGTAGGTCGAGGAGTGGTAGTCGGCATCTTAGTCGCTCCCAAGGACATTCTGACAGGGAGACACATAGTAGTTCAAGCCCGTCCCCTACCAGAAAACATTGAAAATCTGGAAAGGAGGAATTCAAAGGGGAGATGAACAAGATTAAGCCTCCAACATTCGATGGAGAACATAAGAAGGAGGAAGATGTCGAGACCTGGTTGCTTGGCATGAAGAAATACTCCCAACTACAGAATTATTCTGCCCATGCAGAAGGAAGAACTGCAATGTACCAACTGAAAGGAAACCATCCATGTGGTGGGATCAGTTTGTGCAGGTGAAACACATCAGAGAGAAAGAGGTCACTTGGAAGGAATTTAAGAGGTATTTCGAGAAGAAATACCTGACTAAAAGATACTATGACAGAAAGATGAAGGAGTTCTTCGAACTCAAGCTAGGYAGCATGACTATTGATGAGTATGAACGAATTTTTCTAGAACTACTGAAGTATGTTCCATTCATCAAAGATGAGGCTGTCAAGATTCAGAGATATCTGAGTGGACTACCACCTTCCATTGGTGACAAGATTCAGTATGACGATTGTTTGCACTCTTTTCGTCAATGTGTGAGTAAAAAGTGAGTGCTTACATGCCTAGTTGGGCTCTGCTAGTCATGAAAACTGTGATGTAAAAGGTTAGAAAGAAAACAACTAAACTGTTAACAAGAATTAAACAAAAACTAAATGAAACTATGAGCATAGGAACAAAAACAAAAACAAATGACAATGGACCAATATCACCAATGTATTAGCTGGTCTGATAGATGAAATCCA
>JZKD02S0501064.1:6673-16940 GCA_000966675.3 Picea glauca | reverse complement strand
TTTTAGGAGTCTAAAAAACTTAAAGAAAACAACATCTACTTTCCCATGGATTTTTTGCGAACCTGGGCCCATTTATGCTCGCCTTGGTTTTCAATTTTTAGGAGCCTAGAAAACTTAAAGAAAACTCCATTTAGTTCCTTTTCCAAAATTGATATACCAGGGATGGGTAAAAAGTAAACCTACATCTGGGATATGTCCTCCTTATTCATTTATCTACATGAGACACAATCAACTTTTTTTTTTTGTTAGTAACACCAAAATTTCTATCTAATGACAGACCTATTTACATATATGTACAGAGCCAAATTAATTCACACAAAAAACTTACTATGGTGGATCAGCAGGAGGAGAAATCCCCTTGCTTACCAGTTGCATTTCAGAATTCTGAAGAACATGTCTGAGAAAATCCTCTTAAATAGAGGCTTATGATAAACCTTCAATCAATGTCCATTCATGACAAAGGAGGTCTAATTATTGTCAATAGTATTTACCTTAACTGAACCATTGTCATAAAATGTATCAACTTCATAGGGTCCCAACCATATAGTAGATATTTACCTTTAAAATTTTTGAACCTACTATCATACAGTAGGGTCCAATCACCTGACTAGAAAGACTTCTTCTTGATGTACTTATCATGCCATTTAGTCCTTTGTTCTTGTATAAGGGTATTCCTTTGAAGAAAATATTGTCTAATTCATCAAGCTCATTCAACTACAATAGCCTCTATTTTTGAGCTTCATCCAAATTCGTCCCTAATTGCATAGCATTCCTGAAGTTCTTCACTTGAAATTCTATGGGAAGCAACACCTGCTTCCCATATACCAACTCATAAGGTGTATGGTATGTTGTGTTTCTACAAGCTTTTCTATAGGCCCATAAGGCCTCAGGAAACCTATCAACCTAGTATTTGTGATGTAGCTAAACAGTCTTGGTGAAAATAGCTTCTATCACCTTGTCAGTTGATTCCACCTGCCCATTTTCTTGAGCGTGATAAGGTGAAGATTTTCTATGTTTGATTTTATATTGTTCAGTAAGAGATTTGACCAAATTGGAGGTGAATTGGGTTCTTTGGTCAGTTACTATTTCTCAAGGCACACCAAAGAGAGTAAATATTTCTTCAAAAATAAAATCTACAACATGTTTTTCATTAGTATAATATAAAGCTTTAGCTTCCACCCATTTGGTCACATAATCTATGCAGCCCAAGATGTACTTCTTCCTTCGATACATAGGGTTAATGGGTCCTAAAAATTCCAAAGCCCATTTATCAAAAGGTTCAATTGCTACCTAATCTTGGAGGGGCATCTCATCAACTGCAGTAGGTTTTCCCATCCTTTGACAATCATCACAACTAGCCACATACTTCTTTGCATCCTTGAAAATAGTTGCCCAATAATAGCAAGATTGTAAGATCGTGTATGTTGTTATTTTATCAAAAAAATGGCCCCCACATGGACCATCATGATAGGCTTTGAAGATTTCATGCATCTCATCCTCTTAGACACACCTTATGATCACCAAATCAGGCCCAGTTTGGTATAAACAATCATCATTCCACATGTAATTGTCCCTTAGCTAGATAATTCTCTGTTTTTCTTGAGAGGACAGATTCTGAGGTAGATTTTTTGTTACAAGATAGTTGGATACATATTCATCCCAAGGAATGTAAGTAGAAATAGAAAATAGATTCTCATATGGAAAATTTTCATCTACTGGTGTATTATCACTTGTATGAATGAGTCTAGACAAGAAATCAACAACTAAATTATCTCTTCCAGGCCTATCAATAATGGTGATATTGAATTCTTGCAGTAATAACAACCATCTAGTCACTCTATCATTTGTAATAGGTTTGTTCATCAAAAATATGATGGTTGAATGGTATGTATGTACAAAAACTTTATACCTTGTTATGTAGTGTCTGAACTTATTAATGGCATGTACTACTGACAAGAATTATTTTTTAGTGACAATGTAATTTACTTCAGTAGGTGAAATATTCTTGCTGACAAAGTATATAGAATATGAATATGCCCTTCCCTTTGTCCTAAAACAACCCCTAAAGTTGTATCTGAGGCATCCTTGCAGATATGAAAAGGAAGAGACCAGTTTAGTCCTCTCAAAACAGGGGCACTTGAAATCTTTGTTTTTAAAATTTCAAAAGAAATCTAATAGTGTTCATTCCAACAAAATTTAGCCTCTTTTACTAACAGTTTGAACAATGGGGTAGATAGGTTTGTAAAATTATGAATGAACCTCCTATAGTAACCAACATGCCCTAAAAATATTCGGACTTCTTTTTGTGAGCTAGGGATTTTGATTTGAGAAATGATGTCAATGTTGGCAGGGTCCACCCTTATTCTAGTACCAGAGATGTGATGACCTAAGACAATTCCTCCAGTGAGCATCATTATAGATTTTTCATGATTGAGGGAAAGGTTGGTTTCTTTACACCTAATTATTACTTTCTCCAAATTGTCCAATGCTTGTTGGAAATCATCCCCATATACTGTGAAGTCATCCATGTATACTTCTACATAGTCATGGGTCAAATCAAAGAAAATGGCCAAGACATCCCTTTGAAAAGTATCATGGGAATTACACAAACCAAAAGGAAGAACCCTATAATCATAGTTACCCCATGGGAAAGTAAACGTGGTTTTGTCCTGATCTTCTGGTGAAATTTGGATCTGATTGTAACCACTAAACCCATCCAAGAAAGAAAAATACCTCTTCCCAGACAAAGTGTCCAAGTCCTGGTCTACGAAAGGAAAAGGAAAGTAATCCTTGTAGGTAGCCTTGTTCAATTGTCGAAATTCCACACAAATTCTCCATTTACCATTTTTCTTGGGGAAAATAACTAATGGGGATACCCACTTTCTATCCAATATAGAGTAAATAAAATTGGCATGCAAGAGTTTTTGGAGTTCTTCTTTCACTATATATTTTAAGGTTGGGTTCATTCTTCTTTGGGGTTTCCTAATAGGTTTGATTTGGTCACTGGTATAAATATGATGCATACAAGTGTCTGGGTGAATCCCTTTTATGTCAAAGTAATCCCATGCAAAAGCACCATATTGTCCTTGAATCATTTGAATCAATTTTTGTTGTTGATCTGTTTCTAAACTAGCATTGATATACAAGGATTTTCCAGGGATGATTCAATAGCCTATATAATTGATTCTTTCCCTTCATATAATTTTGAAATGGTGGCTACTCTAGAGGTGGATGGGTGCCAAATTTCCTGGAATTCAGAGCTGAAGATATGTGTATATTCAGGAAAAAATTGAGGGTATTCAATGCATTATGTATCAGCAAAAAACATGCTTAAAATTTTTTCTTCAGTTTTCTCTTGAACTCCTTTTACTTGTTCGAGTGTGAATGAGGAATGAGTAAAATCCTCCTCCACATAGTGTTTCTCCAACCATAGAGGAACTTCAATGGCTGGTTGGCCAGGAGGAAAGAGAATAAGTTTTTGACTTTGGGTGCCATTGGAAATTGTCATCTCTATAGACTGACAACTAATAAAGGAATCAACGGTGGCCAACCAAGGTCGGTCAATAACTACTGGATGTCCTAGTTTGGAGAATTTAGGATGAATCACTAAGAAATCCATAGGGTATTCCCAAGAGGCCAAAGTGGTTGTTACATCATCTAGAATTCCTGCTGGGATGATGACTGATTTGTCTGCTAATTCCAACAAATTCTGTGTTGGTCTTAGGTGATTTAGTTGCATTGTTTTCATGGTGTCAACTGACATAACATTTATTGCTAATAATAGATCAATAAGTGTGTTTGGAACAAAAACAACATTAATCTCTATGGTCACCACTGGATTTCTTATATCATTATATTTAGATGGAATTTCTGATATAAATTATGATAATTTTCCAACCACTTGTATAACATGAGGATCCTTCCTCTTTCTCCCTATATTTTTAATGAAAATATCCCTTACAATATTAGCATAAATAGGTATATTCTTGATGGACCTAAGTAGGGGAATATTTACACATATGTTTCTAAGTTTAGTCTCTAGATTATTCCCTAGAGGTACCTCATATTTCTTCAAAAGTAACCTTTCTGGATAAGGAGGAGGATTAGTTTTCTGAGGTATTTCTGCTGGGTGAGAAGTGTGAGGAGGAATTTCCTGTTGTATAGAGGTCTCTCTTTCTTCATATGATTGGTTATCCATTTTTTCTTCTCCTTGAAATGATTGATTAGCTATTTTTTCTTCTTCTTGAACTCCTTGATTATCTACTTGTTCTTCTTCTTGAATAACCATAGTAGGATTTGGTTTAATCAAAACCCTCCCCGATCTTAATTCAATTCCATTGAATGAAGAAAGAGTTATCATATGAGTGGGGAAGGTTTTTATTTCAAGATTTTGTACATGCTATGTAGGTCTATTATTTTTATTAGGAATGGATTGTGCAAGAATAGGGGTAGGCCGAGGAGGGTTTCAGATAGGTGCAACTTGCATTTGTTGCTACAGATTTGGGTTTATAGGAAATGCAAGTTGTTGTTGCAGCTGTGGAGGTGGAGGAAGATAAGGGGGATTAAATCCGAGTAGAAACTAAGAGATATTGGAAGGGTATTGTGAGTAGATGGGAAAGGTTGTTGGCTGAAAGTTAACATTCCCATATGAAGGCCCCCTCCATCCTTGTTTCCAAGGTTGGATTTGTGGTTGCTTAGGTGACCATTGAGGGTAATACATTGGAGATGCCCATTGTTGTTGTGAATATTGTGTGGTAGGATCTACAAACATATTAGGATTTTTCTGTCTCCATGCCCTCTTGGGGGGATATGATGTTTACTGAGGTTCTCCCCCTACCTTGAAAATAACTTTTAGTCCAGGGAAAGAAGGGAATTCATTGTTAGGGTGATCTTCTCTATAGAGGCCACAAATTGCAATAACATTAATAGGGAATTCATTTTCGGGATGCCTTTTCCTACACCGAGCACAGAAAATTGCCAAAGTAGTATTTTCTTCTTCTTGTTTTCTCTTGATTTTAATGGTATCAAGTTGGGAGTTGATGGTGTTGAGGATACATGTTTTGAAGTTTTCTAGTAGATTCCCCAATTCTATACTAGTAACACCTTTTGATGTGGGTTTAGTAATTATGTTTATAGGATCTCTTACACTTTTTCTTCTTTTGGCTTGACTGTGGGAGTACCTTTTACAATACTATGCAATGTTTGCAATAGGTTTTTGGTACACGTCTCCAGAAATCATGAGGTTTAGTACCTCAATGTAGTCATCCCTTACTCCTTTTAGGAATATGGTCCTAACTGTGGCTATTTCTAAGGCAAATTGTTTTTTTTCTTTTGGTAGTTGTATAGGAACCTTTCTTGGTAATCTTACAAACTTTCTTCCTCATATCGTTGCATCTTAAATATGTCATTCCTAGCATCCCTAAGTCTGCAATAATATTGATCTTTCTAGAGGAAATTCTCCTTCATGTCATCCCAAGATAATATAGCATGTTCTCCTAGGCTCATAAACCACCTTAATGCTAAGTCTTTTAGTGTGGCTCGAAAAAGTTTTAGTTTTTGTGCATTATCAGTGTAATTATAACTCCTACATAGTATATCAAATTCAAAAAAAAATGAATAAGGATCTTTTGTTGAAATACCATGGAAGTGAGGCAATGAGGAAAGTGGAATATTCTTCATATGAACATCTTTGGCGATGTCTAATATTAGGAATCCAAATTTCTCTATTTCGTTGTTTGCATTTCCCTCTTCATCTGCCATATCTCCAAATAACATGTTGTAGGGTGTTAGTGATGTCTCCCCACTAAGTGATGGTTCAACCACTAGNATGCTTTGAGAGGTACTCCTTATGGAAGTACTTCTTGCACTGCTTTCAAGTGATCCTACTCTCATTAATGTGCTCCACTTGCTTCAGTTGTTCCCACCACATTGAAACTTTCCCATGTAAATGGTAGGTGGCAATCACGGCTTCTAGATTTGATGAATAGTTATGCAACTAAAAATATATCATGATCCCAACAAACCATGCTTCAACATCATCTTCCATTTCTCTTTCACCCTCAAAGGAAGGTGGCTTGAGCTTCCTTAGCTCTCCTTGCAAACTATCTACCTCTTGTTTCCTTATTTTGTGCTTGACAAGAAACACCTCTGGACTACTTACGGGATCATCCGATGCATAAAAATTTATTTTTGAGTAAGGAGGTCAGTGGTGTCCATGAGCTCTACTAGCACTTATGGAATAACCTACTCTCCCACAAGCATCCGTTATTTCATGGAACCTTCCTTCTTCCTCATGTATTGAGTTTTATCCCTTCTTCATTTGTCTCTGCAACTAATTTAAGCTCTACAACACTCAAGTATTTATCTGACTTTTCTCTCTCATAAATCTCTCATTGTATTCTTTGTAGCTCTGCACTTCCATTTTCAGGATTCTTTCTGTTTCTATTAATGTTTCCTATTCTCCTTTTCCCTTGCTTCCATTGGACTCTGTCTCTGCATTATGAACTCTAGTATTCTAGCCTTCGACCTCCTTGTCATGACTGGAGGCTCCCTCGCCTTCTTCCATTTCCTCAATACTAATCCCGAGTTTATGTGTTTAAACCCCTTAATTCTGCAAAATGTTAAAGTGACCATTTTGTTAGAATTATGCATATGATAAACAAAATTTCCAAACCATGCTACAGGTGTCTTTCTTTTTCTTGTTCATAGATATCATATCCCCATTATATGAAAATAATAGTGTCTTGTTATCCTTGGATGACACAAAATTTCATGGCACTTCCTTCAAACCACCCTCCCAGGTTACCACGACTAGAAACCATGGCTAAATCCTTCCTTAGCACTTTTCTGTCTCAAAGACCACCCATTCATCCCTTATCCCTCCTTCCCTCAGCTCTCAATATACATATGGCCATGTCCATGAACTCTCGTTTAGCTGAAAAGGAATTTTTCCAGAGCTTCGGGACTTCGGAACTTTTATCCAAGACCGGATCAACGGTCCTCATCATCTTTCATGATCAATGATAGATATCCACTTTGGGACTCCACACTTTGGGAGTCTCAACTTTCCTCACTTTCCTTCTCCTGGAACACTTTTACCTAGAGTTCATGATCTGTTGATGGGTTTCCTCCCACAGATCAACGACTGTGAATTGCTTCGGCTCTTCAGGCTTCATAAGTTTCAAAATTACCTCCTACATGTTCTCTCGAAATGCTTTTACCCGAAGTTGATGATCCTTTGATGTGTGTCTTCTGCAATTAATGGTCGATATGTACTCCATCCTTTGGTATTTTTCGACCCAACGCAACCTATCACATCATTCCCCATTGGAGTGCACAGTCTCCGGACTATACGATCTGTCTCCACATGGCGAAATACTGGAAGTGGACACATGGCCCAATCAAGCGGGTGACATGTGTCACGTTCTAACTGACATTTCAATACTACATATTCTCAAAACTTACTGACATGTGGCACACATCCCATGTGTTCACATCATCTCGGGTGACGTCTGCAAGCCACATCACTTTGGGAATTCCAGGATCCACATCACCTCTAGGTGACATCATCGTGCCCCATCACTTTGACTCTTCGGCCTTAGGGATTTCAGGAGTTTCCATACTGGCACACTTCCAATTCTCCCAAACTTCGATTTCCCAAACTGGCCAAACTACATCCATGTGTCTCCCTTATCAGACAACCCATATTAACCCCTGACTTCAAGACTTCAGAAGTTACCACTGCAAGGATCAATAGATGCCATTCCTTCGCGCCTTTGGACTTTGAAAAACCCAAACCTATTTTTTTTTTGAAATTATTTTATCCGAAGCTCGCGATCTACTAACGCGTGTCTCCCATGGATCGACAGCTACAATTTCTTTGAGTCTTCATATTTCAGAAATCTCAACTTTCAACCTTTTCTTTTCCTTGAAGTGAGCGGATTTCTACCGCGTGTCCTCCTAGATCAGATGGCTAATATTCAATTCAATTCTCTGGGCTTAGAAAATATCAATTCTCAACTTCTCCTCGCTCTCTCTTTCCTAGAGTGCTTTCACCTAGAGCACACGATCAGTTGGTGCATGTCCTCCTATGGATCGACGGTCCCCGACTACTTATGCTCTTTGGAGGTTTGTCGCTTGAGTACTAACATGTCACATCACTGCATGCCTTTCAATTATTGGGGCACACATCAATGGTTTGGAGAAAACCACTTTTCGCCCCGCAATTCTCCTGATGCTCACAAGTAACCCCTTGGTGAAACCATGGTTTGGATTGCGGGACTGCCTTGGGAAATTATCTCTCGTGCAACTTGGTTCCCCGCAATGCCTCTTATATGTTGATCTCATCTCCAATGAAATCTGAAAGTTGTGGCCTTACCCCTTTCTTCCTTTTCATCGGACAACCCTTGTTCACCTGTCCTTCGATCCAACAATCTCGGATCTCTCATGATCTTATAGTGGCGATCTCTCTCGAATTCGAAGTGGCATGGTCACGATCCTTACAACCCCTTACAAGGGATCTATGACGATCTAACTCCTGCGTATATTTTGCAATGCCATTCCTCCTGAGCTTTTCAACTTCACGGCTAGAGTTCGATCTCGACCATCAGAATAACCAATAGACCCGACCCATATTGGCCCAGTGTTTCAACCAAAAGCTATGATACCAAACTGTAACATACCCAACCACCCATAGGCTGGGGCATGCTTCCTACAAACCAACCCTTGGACTTCTTTCTCTTACCAATACCTTCTTTAATTAATAATAACGCATAAGATACAAGATTTAGCGACATGCACAACAATATCCAACAAGCATGCATAATATAAGATTTATTTCAACGATAATTAAAATACATAGTGGAATACATTCATACACAGATAATAACATCACAACAGAGAGCACTTATCTTTATAAAAGGGTGACACCAACTGGCTGCAAACCAAGGACGTTCCACCCAACTGTAGACACCACTGCTTCAAATCTCAACAGCAGTGTCACCCCCGAGCTAGGTCTATGAATACACAAGGACAGTTCCATAGTGTACTTGGGTTGCCAAACTAGTCGGCTCTCAAGATCTCATAGGTTTCCCAACACCCACAAAAATCCAAGTACCCAACTCTCTTCCACCCAGCCTATACCACCAAAGAGAATGGAACTCCATCCTTCTCTGCCACACAGTCCCTCAGGCAGTTCTTCTTCTTTTTATAGGGCCTCCAGCACAGTTAGTCCAAAATCTCAATGTTGGAACTCTTAGGACTCACAGTTGTAAGAAAAACAAGACACAAACCAACGCATCTCAGACATACAGGCCCCAAGTCATGGATGGATTTCACCAACGACCATTACAACCAACTATCCCATGGTTAATATTCAGCAGTTTGATTCCCTTTCCCAATCCAAGACGCATATGAGGGTGGATCAATGAATGGTTGAGTGAGAGAATGAAAGTGCGTGAGGGAAATCAATGAACGTATAGGAAAATCAACGAACAAGCCATCATTCGAACCCCCCCATCAGACCAAAGGCGAGTTTAAGTAACTTCGTGGGGAATCAAGAACCTCCTAGCCTTCCCCAAGAAGCTCGCCTAATCAATCCCCTCCCCTAGGAAAAAAGGGTAATTAACATAGGAATAAACACGTATCCCCTCAAGCCCCCTCTCTTGTGGAATCATAACCCCCTATAACTCTATTCCTTTTCTGTCTAGCATCCATCCATGTATTTATTATTAATAATGATAGAAAAAATTACATGTCTTGGGCACACTGGCCTTTTAATAATTGTTTGGGCACCTTGGCCTCTCAACATTGTAACAAACATTATTTAAAATGGGTGTTCAAAACCTGGGGTGTTACAGTTATATTCCAAAACTTAATGTAAGCAAATACCTAGAACAATCATTGTCAACATTATGTGCTCCCTCTTTATTGAAATCCAAGGAGGAATGTTATTGTTGATAACAAAAATAGGCCATAATGAGTAAATATACTTAAGCTCCCCAAATGGATTAACATTGTCATCTACCAATAAAATCCTAACATTACAAGGTTCATCTTTAAATTCTTCCCATTTTCCCTCAATTTCCCTAAATGCATAACCATTTGAAGGCATTCAAAGAACACCATCTCCACTTATGTTCCATGCATGGTAATCCATAAATTGTGTTATGCTTTTGCACCTAATCAATCGCTGCAAATGTGGAATTATGGGAATATGAAGAGGAACCTTTTGAGGTACCTTTTTTTTACTTGATCGACTCAATATCTA
>JZKD02S0501053.1:0-16940 GCA_000966675.3 Picea glauca | reverse complement strand
AGAGAATTTATATGGAAATGTTGACCAAGTGGATAAGTTAAACAAATTTACATACAATACTGGTATTCCTTTACAATCGCCTACCCGTCCTTCATTCTCGGCACTATAAGAACCAAGGTTTGGTCGAAACGTTCAAGGTCTTTCAACAGATGCAGGAAAAAGGTTTTGCTCCAACTCAAAGAATTATAAAAGTCTCTTAATGGTCTATGCACTGTGAGGTTGAATTGCGAAGCTTTGTTCAGTTTTTTTAAATCTGCCTGCAATTTCTCAAATAAAGGAGTCTGTATAGAAAATCAAAGCCGAGAAGGAATTTGGTAGGCATGCAGTAGGGGGCGTGGGAGCTTCACCAAGCCAAAAATCAATACAATGATACATCACTCACTTATTCTTGCCATATTTTTTCTTAAATTAAATGTATGTGACCAAATTCCAATGAATTTCTAGGAAAAAAATGAAAAATTACAATTGATAGAAATATGAAGTAGAAAACAGGGTTATATGGGGTGGTGGAAAGTCAAACCCAGTGTAAAGCGGAATATAGATAAGTCGATTTCTAAAGCATTGTTCTGATATTATTCTCTAGAATTGGCGGCATGAGCCACCAAGCTTTTCCTCCATGCTCCCTGGAACAGTTACTTAAGCAACCAAACACGCACATTTACTTACGTTATTTAACCTTCTTTTCAATTTACATTTTTAGGTGCTTTACTGAATTTCACAGACCAGTCAGCCCACTACTACAATACCCACCTACTTACAGTTACTAACACTACGCAACTACCTTACCAACGAAGATTTGAAACCCTACAATCCATGCTTCCTTCAGTTACGAATATACTTTTAGATCCAGGGTTACGGAGACACACTTAGAGCTTTGAGAAACAACACTTAGTACACTTAGTGAGGCTACGCTCACAATCTATATTATTCAATGAAGGCAGATTACATCATTATATAGTACTTCAGTCTACTTAGACGGTTACAACTGACAACTGAAAAATAGCATCTACAATAAAGACTAAGAGAGTTCAGCTACTTAACTAGCTCTTGCTCCATTATTTCTAAGTCTCCCCCTTAATGGAGAATGGATTGACTTCTACACCTAACATCTCCCTAAATAGCTCAAACTTAATCTTTCCAAGAGGCTTAGTGAAAATATCAGTAGAAGTATTACAATGCATAAGAGCTATTTCATTTGACTACAACTTTTCTCTAACAAAATGAAATTGAGCATCAACATGCTTTGTCTTTGCATGATAAATTGGATTATTCGCCATCTTGATTGAACTTTGTTTTTCACATTTGACCATTGTAGGTTCATTTTGTTCTTCTCCAACATCTTGAAGAAGTCTTCTCAACCAAACACCTTCACAAGTTGTTGCACACACAACTTTATATTATGCTTCAGTAGAAGACAAAGATACAGTAGGTTGTTTTTTACTGCTACATGAAACAACCCCGGATCCAATGCCAAACACATATCCAGTGGTTGATCTTCAATCATCCAAATTGTCATCCCAATCAAAATATGAGTAACCTGTCAACTCAACATCATATGCATCAGTATATTTAATACCATAATCAAGTGTTCATTTTAAATACCTGAGTACCGCCTTTGTTGCATTCAAATGGATTTCATGAGGTTTCTCCATAAATTGACTTAACACACTCACAAAATATGCAATATCAGGTCTAGTTGTGGTGAGATAATTCAAACTACCCACCATTTGTCTATACATAGTGGCATTCGCTTCCTTCGAACCATCATCACAAGAAAGTTTCACATTCTGTTGCATAGGAACAATAGAAGATTTATACTGATCCATTTTAAATCTCTTAAGTACTTCTCTGACATACTTACTCTAACAAACAAAAGTTTGGCCTGCATTTCTTCAAACTTCAAGACCTAGGCAGTAGTGTAACTCACCAAGATCTTTCATTTCAAAAACTTGTGACAACTACTCCTTGATTTCATCAATTAATTTCCCTGCATTTCCTGTAATTATTAAATCATCAACATATAAAGAAATCAATACTATATACCCTTTCTCATCAAATTTGGTATATAGATTTGGATCACTTTTGCTCCTCATAAAAACCTATTGAAGAAAGAAAGATTTTATCTTCTCATACCATGACCTAAGTGCATGTTTCAGTCCATACAATGCTTTCTTTAACTTACACACTAAGTGTTCTTGCCCATGTTCCACAAACCCTTTAGGTTGAGTAAGATAAACCTCCTCCTTTAACTCACCATTCAAAAATGCAGATTTAACATCTAATTGGTGTAGCTTCCAATGATACTTTGTAGCTAAAGCAATTAACAATCTGATAGTATTCAATTTAGCTACTGGTGCAAATGTTTTAGCATAATCAATACCTTATGTTTGTGAATACCCCTTTGCCACTAGCCTAGCCTTATATTTGTCTATACTACCATATGATTTAAACTCGGGTTTGTATATCCATTTGCATCCAATGGGATTTTTATGTTTAGGCAATTCAGTCAATTCCCAAGTTTTTTTTTTCATTATAGATTCATATTCTTCCTCCATTGCATTTCGCCATTCATCATGTTCATTTTCTTCATCAAAACTCATGGGTTCTACGACATTTGAAATGCTACTCATTAGGGCATAGTCTCTATACCTCTCAGGGAGTTGAACTTGTCGTGTAGATCTTCTCAACTGATTATTTTTCTCCCCACTTTGTGAAGATATGTCTTCACCACTAGGTGAACTCTGACTGCTTGAAGTGTCCATATCATTGTCACTGAGTCCTTCTTCTTGTTGTTGCTTCTACTATTGTCGTTGTGGTTGTGGTTGTTGTTGTGATGGTTGTTGTTCTTCTTCTTTAACTCCTTCATCAAGAAGTCTATGCCATTCCTTATGAGTGTTGTTGTCATGATTTCATGCTTCCTGCTCATGGAAAAGTACATCTCTACTCACAAATACTTTGTGAGTAGAAGGATTAAACAGTTTGTATGCTTGGAATTCAAAACAATACCCTATGAAAATACATTTAATGGATTTAGCATCCAATTTATTCCTATTCTTCTTTGGAATATGTGCAAAATCCTTACACCCAAATACTTTCAAATTATGAACTACAGGTTTGGAACCATACAAGGCTTCGAAAGGAGTAATTTTTTCAAGACACCTTGTTGGACTTTTATTCTTTAAATAAAATGCAGTATTTATGGTGTCAGCCCAAAATGCATTCGAGAGATTCTTACCTTTCATCATACTGCGTGCACACTCTGCCAGAGTTATGTTTTTCCTTTCAAACACTCCATTCTGTTGTGGAGTGTAGGGTACTGTAAATTGTTGTACTATTCCATGATCTTTGCAATATTTGATGAAGTCCCCTGATTTATACTCTCCACCTTGATCAGAACGGAGGATTTTGATGGATTTTCCTGTCTGTTTTTCGACTGTGGTTCTGAATTCCTTAAAGTACTCAAAAACATCACTTTTTCTTCTCAGGAAATAAATCGATGTGTATCTCGTGCAATCATCAATAAATAACAGAAAGTAAAATGTATCTCCTAAAGACCTAGTCTAAATAGGCCCACAAACATTAGTATGCACAAGATTAACACATCTCTCTTTTTCCTATCAGGATTAGAGGGGAATTCATCTCTGTGCATCTTTGTTAATGCACATCCATCACAAGCAACATTCTCATTATTTAACATGGGAAGTCCTTCAACCATATTATGTTTTTGTAATAGCAATAAATCAGGATGATGTTATAGCGAGATTTTCCTCACCATTACTATCTTGCACAGAGGGCCTTTTTCCATTTCCCTATGCAGACTTGTCATCCCTTTATGATGAATCCAGAGCCAAAAATATATATTTTTCCACATATACTCTCCCTATCAATTATGCAAGATGTGTATACGCTGGTTGCTCCACTACAACCCACGTACATCGGGATTTGTGCCAGAAAATACAAAATGAAGTTGGTTTTCTATGTCACGACAGAAGATCTCTGATCCTTGGCCTTCCACATACTAGAAACATTCTAACTCGGCCCTTCAGCTGCATTCTGAAGGCTATAAAAGCACAATTTTGAGCGATGGAAAAAAGGAGAAAGCATTCAACTTTGAGAGAAAAGTTACTCTGGAGAAATTACTTCATATAGAGTCTGCATCCCTTTGTCCCTCGAGTCTGAACACAGTGTTCAGCCCCCAAGCTCTTTCCCTAATGTTGAGAGAACCTCATTGACTCTCTCTTGTGAGCGTGCCTTTGGTGGAGGATTGAAGTGGTGGAGGCCCAGTTAGAAGGAACTTGGTTTCATGGTTTCGAATTGTGCCGACACGAAAGTCTGTAATGTTTTCACTTCTACTAATCAATTATTAATAGAAATACTCCTTTCCCGTCCTATTGGTATATTGCAAATGTATGATTATTATCCATGGGCATGTTTGTAATGTTTATTGATGGATTATGCTATCTAATGTGCTAACCCCTTTATATCATCACTATATACTCGCTCTGCTCGTTTGTTAAGAACTTATTGTAGGTATAAAGCTTTGGGTAGAAGTGCTCAACGGTGGAACACCATCAAACGTTGGATCGAGGTAGGCCTCTTTCTTATCTTGCACATTAGTTTATATAGCATATGTTGGAATTGAGTTGATTTCTGTAGTCATGCCTGTCTGTTGTGGTTTACCCTTGGCCATAGAGGATTTTTCTCTCGTAATAGAATTGGCGACACCACTAGGGAGAGATCTTCCTTCTAAGGGTTGAAGTAATTTTTCTTCTTGCATTTCTCTTTTTCCTTTATGTTTCTTGTCGTATCACTACTAAACAGATTATGTTCACTCTGGGTCTAAGTTTTCATCCTTCTTTCCTTTGCCTAGCCTTGTTTTAAATCATATACGTTATTTTTTCCCAGACAGTCAAAATACACGCTTGTTGTCTTACTTTAGGATGCGTATATACACTATGTTCTCCTGAACAGTCATGTATACCACTTCTCTTTGCTTATTTTCTTGGTTTAGTGATTGTTGGGTGAGTTTTCAGGATTGTTGAGCCTTCTTAGACCTCTGTAGTGCCTATTGAGTTTCTCTAAGTTGACAGGAAACCTATTGGGAGTTGAATTTTTGGGCGTAGTCTTTCTCTTTGTTTTTCATCCTTGTTGTCCTTGAACCCTGGGTTGTTTGCTTGGTTGCTTGGTATTCTGCTTGAGTTATTTCAATTATACACAGTAGAACTTATATATCAGGTTGCTTTACAGACCATGCATTTTCTCTTTAATATATTGAAAATACAAAAAAAATAGGCATGTTTCATTGGTTAGCATTTTTGTCTTTGAGCTCTTATCATTAGCTTAGTTCATTTAGTGAAAGATTGCATTTTACTTCTGAATTGCAGAGTTGAAATTGGAAATTGCACTACTTTTATTAGCATATCATTCATTGAAAAGTTAAAGATAGACTTTGCATTATATTCATATCCATTTTCTTGCAGAGTCATAACATCATGAGTTTCGCTTCCATAACTGAGTAATCACGACCAATAAAATTTATGCTTTAAACTAAAATTGATTAGTCATGATTTTATTTTTAAGGTGCACAAACTAGTCTAGGATTTAGTTCCTTGAAATAGGATTTTGTGAGTAAACTTCTCCAAGGAAATTAAATCAACATATGTGTCTGAGACATGGAGTTGATAACTCCATTGTATAATTGGTAATATCAGAAGGCTCTACTCACACCGGAGTTAATCACAAGGTCGCGCGAAGTTAGTTGAAGGGATAACCCCTAGATACTCACCTAGAGTCAAAGATATTTTTGTGGATTTATTCGTATTTGGGGATCTTTCTAGTACCCATACCTCTATGAGAGGTGGTGCTTTCAAGGTTTCGGGATTTTCTACCCTTCCCATACGGTGATCCAGACTTACGACTGCTCGCATGTGCATCGTTTATCCAGTGGTTTATTCTTTTCTTGACTTAGGTATCTCATAGGTTACTTGCAGGGGTTATTCTTCTTGTACCCTAGGTCAGATAGGGGTCTGACAACACACAACCTTTATGGAGAATTACCTCTCCGGGGGGGTCTAACCGACTGGTTGTTAAGACCACAAGGGCCCCTATAATTGATTATGTTACCTCCAAACTTTAGCAGGGAGTCTCAGGTCCCTCTTGGACAAGACATACCTTCTTTAGCAAGGGATGCCACTCAGCCACTTTAGCCCATTTGCATGCATATTGGTCGTTTGAATTTTTTATATGTTCTTTGACAACTAGTTGGCCTTATGATATATTTTTATTTTGTAGAGTCATAAGTCGTCGTGGAGTCGGACCAACTTCCTCACCGATCTCATCGATTGTTACAGTTACCACTGGTTTTCTAGATTTTTCCTTCTAAAAGGCGTAGAGTTATCAGGCGCGGTACACACACATCCACCTTTCATACTTGTGGTTCCACAAGGATGAGTACTGAGCCCATTCTTCATAACACTGGGATTTCTTCTACTCCCATACCCACTATAATTAATGGCACCCCTTTGACTCCTTCAACCACTACAGTTGCAGAGCCAGAGGCTTATACCAGTACTATGGCCCGACTTGTAGTTAATGCTTCATCTCTTGCCTCGAACCCTTTTGGGGGTTTAGGACACTCATCGGGTTACAATGTTTAGTCCATCCCTATGGCTTCTAGTTCATTTTCATATGGTATGCCTAGCTTCACGTCGCATTTTTCGACTGCCATCCCAGCTGCTAGCCCTAACGCTAGCTTTGGTCTTGGAAGCACTACACCTCCTTACAATCCTTTCCCGTTTGGTGGTTATCATATTCCTCAAGTGAATCCTAACTTAGGAAGTGTCCCTTTTCTTAACCCCGGGTCCAATCCTTCTACAGTTGTATGGAACAACCCAGCTGGCGGACAAGTTCCACCCTACATCCCTACCCCCTCGGTGTCAATTCCGACCAATACTTTTGGCATGAAGAATCCACTTCAATCCTCCAGGTTCCTACCTGGAGGAGGTCAGTCTTACACTTTGGGAAACCCCCAACTTGGATCCAATCTAGTTCGAGGAAATTTTCACAACCCCTAGCTCGGATCTAATCTGGTCGGGGGCAATATCCATAACCCTTATCAGAACATTCCTACTGGGATGATGCCCAATCCATCTTATACAAATCAGCTCGAAGGAGGGCCTTACAATTCTGGACAAGGTTTTGGTCCTCACCAAAACCCTGGATGGAATGCAATTCCTAACGCACAATCTTTCGTGGGAGGATGGGGTTAGGTTTCACAATCCCATCTTCCCTTTCTGGCCAGGCTTAATCTACTAGACTTGTCTAAATTAATGAATGACCCAGTGAGTCATGATCCCACATGACCCCCTATCCCTACCAAACTGTTGTCAGACATTCCAAAGTTTGAAGGTAAGAATGGCGAGGACCCTAGTGATCACATCACTACTTTTCACCTTTGTTGCTCATCGAATTCACTTAACCATGATTCTATTAGATTACAATTGTTTCAGCACACTCTCATTGGAGTTGCATCACAATGGTACATTAAGCTACCTAGGGGTACATATGGGTCATTTCATCAGTTGGTGCTAGCCTTTCTCAACCACTTTCAACTACCCATTCATTACGATGTTGGCCTCAAACTTTTTTCTACTCTACGCCAGGGTACCGCCATTCACATCTCGGACCATATCCAGGAATGGTGTAGGTGGAAACGATTGATTAAGACTCCTATACCCCTGGCCTTTCTTCTAGAATGGTTTCTAAATTCTTTTCACACTCCTATCTCAAAGGACGTTGCTACTTCTGGGGTCTTCAGCGAGGAAGAAGCTATCTTCAGAGCCCAACAATTAGATTTAATATATGCTCAGTCTGGGATGCTATATCACCTTCTTCCATACGCACCGCGGCCAAATCATGATCCTAGATATAATCTCAGACCTCATGTTGATGGCATCGTAGGGTCCACCAATGTAAATCCCACAGACTTGGCAACGAAGTCTGTCGGAGGGTCAGCTTCGTCAGAATCCTCCAAACCCACCCAGTCAGCAGATGTACATTCTGTGAAATCATCGAAGAACCCAACTGGTGACCAGCAATCATATGGGAATAAAAGGAAAGGTCAAAATAATCATAAGGGTGGGAAGAATAATAATAAACCTAAGGACAAAGATAATAATGGGAAGCAAAATGATAACACTGGAGAGGGCAATAAAGAGAAACGTAAGGTGAAGTTTCCTTGTAAACTTTGTACTGATGACCACCTTAGACATTTATGCCCCAAAATCATGGAGGTTGCGAGACTTTTAAACCTACCGCCCGCTATGATGACGAATCCATTCCCACACAATCAACACTTAGCCTAAAGCTCTTTGAACGTCGGAAATGTGCCCGGTGGAGGTCAAAAACCACCGTCGCAAGATGGTGACCGTGTTTGTATCAATATGGTCGAGGCAAAAATCGATTTAGCCACTTGTTCTTGAGATTATAGCTCTTCAAAAGCTAGTATTGGCCTAGAAGCTCCTCCTCCCCCTCTGGAGATGAACTTATAGATTGAGAAACCAGAGCCACCGCCTCATATTTCGAAAGGAGTACTCAAGTGCTCTACCCACAATCCTAATGCTAAAGCCACCCAAAACTACTCCATTGTTGAGGACCTGGTCCAAACACCTTGTGCGATGTCGGATTTGGAGGTACTCTAGATGTGTCCATCACAGAGGAATGCCTTGCTCTCTGCCTTAGGAGCTCTAGAGCCTAGTGGCTTGAACCTCATCAAGTTTGATGTCACAAATGTGAAGCCTCGCTTACCCTACCATGTGGCTTTCCAAATCCATGTGGAGTATTCCAAGTATACTATCAAATGAGCAGTCGTTGATAAAGGTGTTGCCTTCTGCGTGATGTTCCTGGTCTGTTGGAAAGCTCTTGGTTCTCCGACCCTTTCCAAGTCATCGAACATGTTGACTGCATTTGACTTTCATTCATTCCACCCTCATGGTATTATCCTCACCTTTCCGATCCAGTTAGGTGGGAAGACGGTAGAGGTGGAAGTAGAGGTAGTTGATGTGCCTCTTGATTATAATCTATTACTAGGTCACAATTGGACCTATGCTATGGTTGTTGTCATATCGCCCATTTTTCGTATACTTTGTTTTCCTCATCAAGGGGAGATCGTGACTATCGACCAGTTATCCTTTGCATACTCTAGTCCTAATGCATCTATTGGACCATCGATCCCTGTGATCGACAATTCTCAGCCAGCAACTGAGAATATCAGCGTCAGAATGTATTATTCCCTCATGGGTACCTTCGACTTCTCGGCACCGATTCACCACGTTTACGCCATGTCTAGTAGGCTCGCTTCAACCGGGAGGTCCATGTATATGCCCATGTGTTAACCGTAGGGAGCATGTAGTGAGCCCTACATGCGAGAGTTATGCATCGCAATAAATGGGTTCATACCTAAGGTGTAAAAAGTGGTATTCAGAGGATAACGAGAAATGCATGATGGAATAAATACCTATCCTATATGCTAGTTTATGAAAATCCCTGCCTGAGGAGATGAACGGCCAACCATGTCGTTGAAATCTACAAGAAAACTGAGTCAAAACTACAAAACCAGCTTAAAATCGTTCTTGAATTAGTCCATTAGGTTAAAAAATAGCATGAAACTATATAAAGTGGGTAAATATAATTTATAAGTAGTAATAAAATAAAAAATTACTGTATCATTTTGATTTTTACCCAAATAGTGCAATCTGGACCAAAAATACCTCCAGGATTCAAATGACGATTGCGGGAGCATCGGGCAACGAAATCACGAACCGTCTGGATCAGGTAACACTTCATCTCATCCTCTTCAAATTCAGTGGATTACATTTTTTAATTAGGTTCCCATTTTTTAATTTTTGAGGGCGCAAATTAGGATTTTTGGTATACGCAGGTTTCCTTGTGTAGCTCATGTGTATGACTAGGTGTACACCCCTTTGTTAACCATACAGAGCATGTATTGAGCCCTACACGCGACTGTGAGAAATCAAGCTGTGTATATGTACGCAATTAGCAAAAAAGAGGGGTTCTTAACTCAAAATTGATTTGTTTTTTGCAGGATGGTCTTGGAATGGAGAGAGGGAGAGCATGAGGAGGTAGATGCAGTTGTGGATTGGGATCTGGTGGCTCAAGCGGATTTAAAAAGATGTGGTTTGTACAAGTTTTGGGCTCTCAAAGGAATGAGGGCCCAAGTGAGGTTGTTGGAAATGTTGGTGGGTTATTGGGATCCTGATAGCGAGAGATTTATCATTAATGGACAACTGTTAAGGATCGGAGTAGAGGACATCTACTTCTTGACTGGTCTATCACGCCGAGGAGAGGTTGTGGACCTCAAGTCACACGGAGCAGGGAGTGGGTTGAAGTTCGAGGAGTATATCAAAGCCCATTGTGTATCAAGGACTCCCATGGTGGGAAGTCAAATCCCCATCTGGGCAATTAGTAACCTCAATTTGAAGATCATTGTGCCCGTGCTTACCAGGATCATAGATTCGGCCTCATTGCATCAAACATCGAGACATATTAAGTTTTATGCATTGGAGTGCGCGAGACCCACTATCTATGATTGGTGTACCTCATTGTTGACCAATATGAAAGGTCAGTTGACAGAGTGAAAATAGGGGGGTAAGTGAAACTTCGGGTTTGCCTCTATACTTTGCAGCTTCTTTTTCGAGAGGGTTCAAGGTCTGGGACCTAGAGTGGATATCCTTCCTAGGGGACCACGTGATCCAGCTATGGCGTGGTGGATAGAAGTCATGAAACGATAGGGGGGAGGCAGGGGGAGGTCCACGGCAAAGACTTCATGTTGGCATAGTTGTAGAAGTCAGTGCGTGATGTGCTTTGTTGGTAACATAAAGTTTGTATAGGCCTCCTACTCTGACTCCCGTTGCAATAGTTTTGAATTGGTCAAACAAATCCTTCACTATGCAATAACTTTTGAAGAATTCAACCTTCAATTTCTAATCTGTAATGGTGGACAAAGAGATCAATTTTTTATTTATCCCTCGCACATACACCAGATTGTGAATGTGACGAATAGTACCATTCAGAAATGTTACATGAATGTGTTTGTATCCCTTGATCTGATGAGTGCGTTCATATCCAAAATATATGTTGGCTCCATTCTGTGTTTATTTAAAATTAGTATACCACAACTTATTACATGTCATATGTACTGATGCTCCAGAATCCACAAACTAGGTATCATTATCATCCATTTCAGCAGATAAAGCAACATTGGACACAAACAGTCTAAGATCCCATGAATCAAAATTCGGGGGTTCATCAATATCATCACTAGAAATAAACAATCTGAGATCATGATTGGAAGATTCTTCTGCATAATGACCTATATGTTTTCTAGGTTTATTCCTAGCCTCATCACTCTTCTTCTTATGACAATCTTTAATGGCATGTCCATGTCAACCACAATAAAAAAAAATTTTGAATCATTCCTGTTAGAAGGCATACCTCGATTCAGCTTTGGGGATTGTCTTCTCTACGATGAACTGCCTCTCTGCGATGAATTGCCTCCTCTACCTCTTTCTCCTGATCTCCCTTTCGCAGATTTCTTATTTGACCACAATGCCAAATCTGAATTCTAAGGCTTCAAGTTTCCACGCCTCTCTTCCTCTTGCAACAAAATTCTTGTCAATTCTTCAAAAGTAGGAGGTTTCTCCCTTGTTGCGAGACCTGTTATGAACATCTGATAATATTCTAGCATACCATTTAAGGTAATAGTGACAAGATCAGTACTAGAAACTATTTCCCCTGTGTTTCCTAGCTTGTCTTTCACCTCTTTAATGCGACCCAAAAATGAACTAACAGATTCATTTCCATCCATCTTAATGCCTAACAATTTAGTTTTTAGGAACAGAATACGATTTGGGTTTCTAGTTTCATATAAATCTTTAAGCATTGTCCACGTTTTAGCAAAAGTATTAGCTTCTCTAATATGTGGAATTATGTTATCTTTAACAAACATATGCAACAATACCTTGGCCTTGTTTTCGCGCTTCTCCCAATCTTGGATCTGTGTTGTTGTCGCACCGGTAGCTACATCAGGTTTCGCCAGTTCTCTTCGCAATGGTCTAGACACCGTACCCTTCCATCAGGGTTTGCATCTTGAATTTTCAGTTAATAAAGTTCAATCCATCTAATTTGTTGGCTTTGTTGAGGTAGGTCTCCTCTAGAGGATTCACCATTTCTGCAAGTGTCTGCTCGTCCTACCAGACAATAGATCCTTGTATCACCAAAGGTGAATCACCAAGAATACGCAAATAACCTTAGCACACCCTTCCTCTCTGAATGCCTGTGCTAGATTTATGAATGCCCAAATCATCAAACTTTTTCTTTCATAAAACAAATGTTCACACAATAAATCTCACAAAATAATATCCACTTGAATAAACTTTAATATCCACTTTATAAAGTTTATACTTCAAAAAATATCCACTTTATAAAGTTTATACTTCAAAAAATATCCACTTTTAAATATCCACCTTTAAAGTTTATACCTCACACATACATCCACTTTAATAAGAAAACTCATGCTTTATGAAAAGGAACCTTCATGATTTTCTCAATGGAGGATGCCCCTTCCTTCCACTCTCCAAAAAAATTACGCTTCCCAACAAAGGTAGCATACAACACCCTTCTCTTCCACGTAATTTCAACCAATGAAAGAATGCACCAGATTGAACCTACGATTTAGCTCGCGATCGATTTAGATCTGCATGCTTAAGAGGCATTGATTTAGCTCGCGATCGGCTACCGGTGCTTTGAGTCTTTAAATAAACTCACTCTTCAAAAAAAAATGGGCTCCTCTTTCCAACTCCCAAACATGAAATTCAAAAAAAATGGGCTCCTCTTTCCAACTCCCAAACATGAAACTCAACAATTGCGCAGGTGTTGACAATCACCGCAGCAGCACTTCTCACGACCCTCCTTCCAAGCTCGCGATTTATCAAAAAAAATGGGGCTCCCACAAACTCAACTCAGGCTTTCCAAGAATCTCAAGATCAGAAAAAAATGCAGACCATCCACGGGGATCAAACAAATACCTTAGTGTGCAGACACATTCACACGATCGCCAATTTCCTCCTCAAGCTCATGCTCCAAAGAAAAACTATCGGCACTCCTCAAACTCTAAAAGGGTAGTGCTAGTGCACCTGTTTAATGGAAGGGGGGGCGTTGCAGCGCTGACCGAGAGTGGGAGCGCTAGCGTCGGTGCTCTAGCGTTCTTGGACGCAAACGAGGGGAGCACGAGGGACGCTCCTCTAACACTGCATGGGGAGCGCTCGGCACCCCTACTCAATTAATTTGAGATCTTGCACTTTGAACACTGCATGGGAGCGCTCGGCACCCCTACTCAATTAATTTCAATTAATTTATTAATTGAGATTCTGCACTTTGGATCTCGCTTCAGAAAGCTAGATATCTCAGATCTTCAGATCTTCAATCTTTTTCTGATATCAATTTAGAGTCAACTTAGA
Organism: Picea glauca; assembly: GCA_000966675.3. Classification (NCBI taxonomy): domain Eukaryota; kingdom Viridiplantae; phylum Streptophyta; class Pinopsida; order Pinales; family Pinaceae; genus Picea; species Picea glauca. Next base: position 3,405 of record JZKD02S0501053.1, on the reverse strand, counting down.
GTTTGGAGAAACAATACTCAGTAAGGTTATGCTCACAATCTATATTATTAAATATATTATTAAATTTACAATCTATATTATTAAATAAAGACAGATTACATCATTATATAAAACTCCAGTCTACTTAAACAGTTACAATTTACAACTGAAAAATAAGATCTGACTAAGAGAGTTCATCTACGTAACTATGAAAAATAAGATCTGACTAAGAGAGTTCATCTACGTAACTATCGCTTGCTCCATTATTTCCAAGTGACACTGAACAAACATAGGAATCCCTAAGGAGAGAGGAATTGAGGTTCCACTGCTCGTTGTTGGGAACTGGGGCCTGATGTGAAATGCTTCAGGTAAAACTGGGCTACGGTCCAATACGTGGTAAATTAAGTACTGAAAGGTGGGGACTTGCAAGAATGCTTACAGGTTACTCCCCACCAGTTCAACCAATCTCGGTCCCAGCTTTTGCTCTAGGGTTCTCCTGGCTACCGGTTGTATAGTGGGCCTTTCGGGTTACCCATTACGGTTTTCTCGATATCATGATATAGTATTGATTTCCATTCTTCATTCCACTTACTATCACTCTTAGGAAGACCACCAGGTTTTTGAGGACATAGGGGCGATATCGATGAAACAGAACTGAGAGGTGAGAGAACCCATAATCCAGGGCTATATTTTCCAAGGAAATAACAAACAATAATCCCATGAGAGAAAGATATCAGAACCAAAGTAAAGTCCATCTTGTAAATCCAAACTCGTTGTATTGGTGAGTAAGGCCCACAGCACAATAGTCGACGATGGTGGCCATAGTAGGTTCGAGGATATCACGCGGAGTGTTGCAGTAAGTCCTACTCTGGCAGCGTAGCAGCACCTCGGAGATCTATCATACTAAAGTAATCCGAGGTCTGACCCCTTCTCTAAGGTGATGGCATCGGGAGATGAGCCTACCGGGTGACCAACCTGGAGTCTATAGTTACATCTTACCAGTTTGTTATGCACTACCTTCCCCAGATACCAATATTGTTCAAGATTGTTGCATACTCGGTATGCGCCATTAGAAAATATCTAAGATTGATATCAGGATCGATATTGATATCGAGATAATGGCACTCCATTGTCGAAAACCATCCATCAAAATGGGTGGGAGGAGGCAGCCATTACCTTCCACCCAACATAAAAATAAAATAAAATAACCAATATTTTGACATGATCGGGATGTCTCCACCACTGGAAACGTAACAATGATAATACAGTGAACAAAAATACATGGAGATTGTGTTCATTAATGTGAAGGTTCTTACTAGTCGATGAGACGGCTAAACCCTGAAGGTTCAAAGTTTTGATGCTCGCTTACCAGTCAATGTTAGTGAAAGTTTCACTGACAATATTCGTGTCTGATTCTATTAGATGAGATATGTCGCAAGACACGAGGAAATGGAAGATACCACAAACTCAGGAACTGTGAAAGCACTGTAATAGAATTTCTAAGCACACTACAATGACTGGAACAGAGGGGCGCAGAGGTAGAGTAGGGACGCTGAGAAACTCAGGGACTGTGAAAGCACCGTAATAGAATTTCTAAACAGAGGGGCACAGAGGTAGAGGGGAAAACGCTGAGGCGGTGGCCTCCACGTAGCTGCAAGGTGTTCACATCAAACATCCACACGTAATTCAGGGAAAATGAAGGTATGTTATTGGCATCTGACTTTGAAGACAACGAATAAATTTTATCACAAATTTAAGCCATTTAGGTTAGCAAAAAATGTTAGGAAACTAATGCTGCAGCGATATGTAGCATTAATTCACCTTAAACATATTTTAGACTTATTATTCTATGAAAACCAAAGTATGCCAAGGTTATGCCTCGAGATGAGGCCAAATAAGAGGAAAAAGTTACTGATTGGTGGAGTTTACAACGTAAAGAATGCCGATTAGTTTTACTAAAAAGCTATGCTACAAAACTTAGGGTAAAAGCTTATAATCCACATTGAATTTTGTGCAAATTATTGGAAACAACGCAAACCGATTCATATAGTCCCTGTTGCCTCAAGGTAGGGACTAATAAGATTAAAAATTGGCCAATCAAAGTCACTTCACACTTTCACTTATTTTGTTATAAGATTTTTAGGCCATCAGAAATATAAACGTTCATAGTGTTAGATGTTCTCTACATAATCGATGCCTACATTTAATTGTGATGGTTAACTTATGATAGAGACTTAGCATAACATGCCGAGCAAATGGTGCTAGACAATATTGTATTGACCCATCAACAAAAAAATCTATACCACATAAATGTTGAAAGCAATAAACAACAAAAATATCTACACCACATAAATGTTGAAAGCAATAAACTATGTTACAAACTTGTGAGAGAGATATGAGAATATTGATATATAAGACCACTGAAAAACCCACCAAGGACGTGTACAATTTTGAGATAACCCGACGTGTTATAATGTTTATGTAAGTTCTCAGTTGACGTAAGCGAAAAAAACAAGATGAAATGAAACCTCAAAATAGGTCAACGGGTGATAAGAAGATGGGCCATTGTTTTCTGTACATCCCAAGTGGAACATGGAGGTAATTTGCATCCACGTGAACAATCTTTGTGTGTTGTTGCAATGGTTCAAGGAAAGAAAAAAAAACTCAACTCTAGCTAGAATGTGCATACCAATTGGTGGAATTCTAGCTACTTTGTGCATACCAACGCATTTATTCAATGAGTTGGTGGAATTTATTAAGATAGCGAGGTCATGATTTTCTTGTTCTTCCCATATACCGTTGGATCTAAGAATTCAATCAGTTCACACGTTTCAACTCGAGCCAAACATCAGTTTTCATTTAGTACACACATTTCAAGTGGATCTAACATCAGTTTTCATTAAAGGGTCATCCAAGCAGCCAATGCAACGAGAATTAAACAAGGAAACTCTCAATTCCCAAATTTAATACACCATGATAACCCAAAACCAAATTCATGGCAACCTATACCACCTCCCAAAACAATTAATTAATTTTATTTTTTTTAGAAATTGGAAAATCAAAGTCAGTGCACACATTCAACCAAATCAAACACTAGAAAAAATCTAAACTCTCATGTTTAACCTTAGCAAAAAAATCACAACTCCACGAACTAATACAAAGTCAAAGATTAGTTGAAGTCTAGACAATTACAATATACCTAGCCTTAGGCTGGTATAATAAGGAGATATTTTGTATGATAGAAACAATTTCAAATCATATATATATATATGGAGATAGAAACAATTTCAAATTCTATATATGTTAGAGATAATTTTATTCAGTGATGAATATTTTATGTAAAATGTTTTTTTTAACAAGAACGATTGAAGATTTATATTAAAAAACGAGTTTTGTGCTACAACACATTACATAGAGATAAAAAAA
>JZKD02S0501042.1:0-16940 GCA_000966675.3 Picea glauca | reverse complement strand
CCTTACATTATTCATGTTTCAATCTTGAAATGGTTAACCAAAACTCTCTAACAAAAATTAGCATTATTTGGTTCCTAAATTTTAGTTAGATATTCTCTTTTCTCTTATTGGAAATAATTAAGAAAGTAGAAAACATAATTCTATGTACAAATTTCCCTATGCATAAAATATAGTCATATCAACAAAATATTTCAATTCTTCTAAAAATATTATAAGCCATTTATACTATCTAATTGAAACTTGCATGGAGACCGTGTCTACCAAAATTCTACAATCCATGATTGTGGTTTGATATAAATTTAGGTGTTGTCATCTTTATTGTTGTAGCTTCTAATAGATAATACATTATACCATGTACTATGATAATATTTCTCAATATTCTTACAAGACTATTTGTAAATTGGTTGATTTAGTTAATTGAAAGTTCCATCCTAAAAATGTTAGTTAGTTATGTTAGTAAAAACATGCCTAAGGTATGGGAAATTGTGAAAAAAAATTGGCACTCTAGGAAATAGTCTTGGCATGTTGATAATTATGAGAAAAAGGACTAGCACCTCATTATGCACTATAATAATGACAACTAATCTCAAATAATTTGTGCTAACATTATAGATTTTATGGTTTACAAGATTAATTTTTTGATATTACAATATACCATTCCTCTTTTGTATATTCGTGCTAGTTACAACAAGGGTTGCATGGCAGCTTAGTCTTTGCCAAGTAAATTTGGAAATGAAGATGATAGTTAACACCCTATAATTATTGATGAAGATGATTACTTTGAAACATGAATAATATGCTAACAAATGAGCTAGTTTCATAATCTTAAAAGAATTCGACATATACTCACAAGGGATGAAGAAAGCCTTATTGCTCCATGATGACACATGACACATAGTTTATAGATTTGTCATCACCGTCACTGGAAAAAATATCTTACCATGATTTTACTTTAGTGTAACTGCCATATAGTGTTGAGATTAACGTGAATTTCCTTCTAGTTAAGCTAAGCAAGCCAAATACAAATCTTATTTTAAAAATGAATATTTCACATTTTATAATATATATATATCTCTCTCTGTGTGTGTGTGTGTGTGTATAATATAATATTTTACTATCTTAACATATATATTATAAAATATAATATACATTTTAATATATAATATATTATAATANTTAACAAACAAAAAAAAAACATATATATTATAAAATATAATATACATTTTAATATATAATATATTATAATATTTTATGTGTTAACATATATATATATATATATATATATATATATATATATATATATATATATATATATATATATATATAATGTTATAATATATATTTTAATACATATAATATTTTAATGTGTTAACATATATATTATAAAATATATAATATATATTTTAATTTGTGTAATATTTTAATATGTTATGACATGACATTCAAAACAAAATATCAACATTATTGGGAAATGTAAATTTTTTTTATTTCATTGTGGTGGTGTAATAAGTGTAATTTTATTTTATTTTATTGTGGTGGTATAATAAGTGTTATGTATGTTGTACAACCAATTAAAAACTGTTATTGATTATGCAATTAATTTTAAATATTGAAATACATTAAGGCAACAATAAGACTTGAAATATATTAACCAATTAGAAAGGGGTGTCCTTCTTCAAAAGACACATGAAACTCTTAGTGATATTGACATAGTTTACTATAAACCAACGTAAAAAGCTAGCTTTCCCCTATAAACCAGGAACCTTAAAGTTGTTGAACAATGCATGGGGGAGGCAATCGAAGTATTGCCTCGACCTTTAACGAACCTACCATGATCCCGGTCTCAGAAACTAGAAATCCCAGAAGACAACCAGACCTAACGCAAAAGATGCACTTATGAGGGTTCAACCAGATTCTATAGTAATGACATATTTCAAAAACTAGCCGAAGGTGTGTAGAGTGATCCTCTCTCTTACGAGAGCGAGTAGCAAGATCGTCAAGGTAAGCTTCGACTATATGCTTAAGATCATGGAATGCGAAGGTCATAACAAATTGAAAGTTTGCTCCAAAGTTTTTAAGTCCGAAAGGCATCTTTCGGTATGAGAAAGTACCCCAAGGACAAATAAATGTCATCTTTTGTTGATCCTCAGGTTTAATTTGAATTTGGTTATACCCTAAAAATCCGTCCATAAAAGAAAACACTTCACTTCCCGCACACTCGTCAAGAATCTGATTGATGAAAGGTGTCAGGAAGTTGTCTTTAGGACAATCTTTGTTCAGATCATGAAATTCCATGCATACACAGATGGTTCCTTGCTTCTTATTCACATGAACGGTATTGGATACCTATTCAGTCAAGGGAACTGGGTAGATAAAGCCAACATTAACTAGTTTCTCTACCTCTGCCTTAATAGTAGGGGCCTTTCGAGGATTGACAGCTCTAAGACATTGTCAAACAGGTTTAGCATCCGGATAAGTTCTAATATCATGCTCGAAAATATGAGGGTCGATTCTTGGCATCTCTTCATATGATCAAGAAAATACATCTCAGAATTACTTGAAGAGTTCAGTGTAGATAAGGATTTCTTCTGGCGAACAATCCACATTGATATGTATGTTTTCAATCTTGCCAGGGGTACTAGAGATATCAATCATGACAATAGGAGAGATACTCACAATATTTCCTTTGGCATAAATGTTGTGCACATCAAGTGGAACTATGACATGACCGACTATCTCACTCAAAGTAGATCGAAAGTCATCTTGTTCAATTCTTTCAACCTCTGGGAGAAAATAAGAGCGATGATGCATATCATCCCAAGGTTTTTCGGAACCATTCATGGCTTCAATGATAGCTTCATTCGAGGGAAAAGTCTCATTGAGGCAGTCATGTGAACAAGACAACGAAGTGGCCCACATGGTCTTAAGAACATAATCCTCCTCATCTGTCGACGAGGTAACATGATCGAGATTGACGGAAGAGTCAAGAACAACTTGATACACAACCTCCAATGTCGATAGTGGCATGGCCATTCCAGCATGTGACTGACCTTCAAAAGACAAAGTCGAGGAAGGTAGGATCCAAGGATCATTAAAATAGGAAGTGCGGAAAAGAACGAACCTCTCTGACGAAACGGTCCTACTGGACATGGCGTAAACATGGTGAATTGGTGCATTGAAGTCGAAGGTACCCATAAGAGATGAATACATTCCGACACCGATATTCTCAGTTGTCGACTGAGAATTGTTGACCACTAGGATCGACGGTCAAGCAGATGCATTGGGGCTAGCACACGCAAAGGATAACTGGTTGATCGTCATGATCTTCCCATCGAGTGGAAAACAAAGAGTGTGTAAGATAGATGATACAGAGATAGTCATATCATAGATCCAATTGTATCCTAGTAACAAGTTATAATCAAGAGGTGCATCAACTACCTCAACATCCACATCTATCGTCTTCCCACCTAAGTAGACCCTAAAATTAGGAAGAATACCATGAGGGTGGAAGGAATGACCTTCAAAAGTAGTCAACATGGTCAGCGATTGAGAGAGAGTCGAAGAGTTGAGAGATTTCCAACAGATCAGAGACATCACACATGTAGCAGCGCCTTCATCAACAACCACATGCTTGATGGTATACTTTGAGTACCCTAGGTGGATTTGGAATGCCACATGGTAAGGCAAGTAAGGTTTCACATCTATGACGTCAAACTTGATAACTTTTGAGCCACTAGGGTCTATATCTCCTAACGTAGATAGCAAGGCATTCCTCTATGAAAGACACGTCTGGAGTACCTCCAGAGCTGTCATTGTATAAGGGGTTTGACCTAGGTCCTCAACAATAGAGTAATTCTAGGCGTCTCTATCATTTGGATTATGGGTAGAGCACTTGAGTACTTCTTTTGGAATATGAGGCCGTGGCTTTGGTTTTTCGATTTGTAAATTTGTCTTTGAAGGAGGAGGAGGAGATTCTAGACCCAATATAGCCTGTGAAGAACTATAATATCGATATTGGGTGGCTACATGAACCTTAACATCAACCATATTGATACACAAATGGTCACCATATTGCGACGACGGGTATTGACTCCCACCGACCGCATTTTCGACATTTGAGGAGCTCGAGGCCATGTGTTGGTTATGTGGGAAAGGATTTGTTAGCACGGAAGACAGTAGAGATAATAGCCTTGCAACTTCCACAATTTTGGGGCATAAATTTGTAAGATGATCATTCGTACAAATATTACAGGGAAATTTCACCTTACACCTTTCTCTCTTGCCCTCTCCATCATTATTATTCCTCGTCTCATTATTACCATTGTCCTTGGGTTTATTATTATTTTTTCCACCCTTACGATTATTATTATGTCCTTTCTTCTTATTCCCGCCTGGTTGTTGGTTACCATTTGGGCTAGTCAATGATTGTACATAATGTAAATCCCCCGACTAAGTGGGATTGGAAGATAGAGATGAAGCTGGCCCTCCCGCATACTGGTTTAGAGACAAATCTTTCAAATGGCTTGTCACCGAGTCTGCAGATCTTACATTGGAGGAACCTACAATTCCATCGGCATGAGGTCTGAGATTTTTTCTAGGGTCATAGGTTGACCTCGGTGCATCTGGAAGAATGTGGTATAACATCCCAGACTAAGCGTATATAAGATATAACTTCTCGGCTTTGAAGATCACTTGTTCCTCAGTGGTAACCCTGGATGTAGCAACATCCTTCGAGATAGGATGCTGCAAAGACTTGAGGAACCATTCTAAAATAAAGGCCGGGGCTATGGAGGTCTTAATCAACCTATTCTATATACACCACTCCTAGATATGATCCAATATATGAGTGGCTGTGTCCTAACGTAAATTTAACATAAGTTCTAGTCCAACATCGTAACAAACTAGCAATTGGAAGTGGTTAAGGAAGATTAACACCATCTGACTGAAGGTCCCATATTCTCCCCTGGGTAGATCGATATACCATTTCGTAGCAACCCCAATGAGGGTGTGTTGAAATAATCTTAATCAAATGGAATCATCATTAAGGGAATTCAAAGAGCACCATAGGTGAAAGGTAGTAACGTGATCACCAAGATCCTCGCCATTCTTACCTTCAAATTTCAGAATGTACAAAGGAAATTTGGTGGGGATGGGGGCCCATGTAGGATCATGAAAAAGAGGGTCGTTCATCAACTCAGACAAGTATGGAAAATTAAGAGTGGCCAGAAAATGGGCATGGGGTTGCAGCATCTGGCCCGAAGCTCCTTGGAAAGATTGTGCTTGAGGAACTACAACCCATCCAGGGTTCTGGTAAGCACCATGGCCCTGTTCGGGATTGTAAGACCCTCCTCTAGGCTGATTTATAAGAGGTTGGTTGGGCATCATTCCAATAGGAATGTTCTGATAGGGGTTATAAAAATTGTCCCCAGTTGGAGTGGCTCTGGGTTGGGGGTTTCCCAAGGTGTGAAACTGACCTCCTCTAGGTGTGAATCGAGAGGATAGAGGTGCATTTGTCATGCCAAACATTTTGGTCAGAATCAACACTAAGGAGGTGAGGGTATAGGAAGGAACTTGAGCAAAAGATTGTCTGCTAGGTTTTTTGCTCCACCTAGAAGCAAGAGAGTTAGACCCGGGGTTAAAAGAAGGAATGCCCCCCATGTTAAGAGTTGTTTGAGGGATCTGAGAACCACCAAACGAGAATGGATTATAAGGAGGTGTAGTGCCCCAAATTCCAATGTTAGCATTAGGGCCAACAGTTGGGATGGAGTTTGAAAATTGTGAAGTAAAATTCGACATACCATAGGAAAAAGGACTAGAGTCCATAGGGATGGAATGAACATTATAGCCTGGTGAGTGACCAAGAGACCCAAATGGGTTCAATGCAAGAGATTGAGCATTCACTATAGGACGAGCAGTAGTAATGATAGGTTCCTCTGACACTACAACCATTGTGGTTGCAGGAGTCGAAGGGGTTTCATTAACTATAGTAGATGTGGAAGTCGAAGGGCTCCCAGTGTTCTGAAAAATCGGTTCAGTACTCATCCTTGTAGAATCAAAATTATGAACAATGGAGGTGTGTGTACCATGTCTAATAAATCTACGCCTTTTAGAAGAAAAAGACTCGAAATCCAGTGGTAATTGTAACAAGCGATGGGACCGATGATGACATTGGTTTGAATCCACGATGACTTAAGAATCAAGATACAAAAAATAAATCATAGGGTCAACTAGTAATCAAAGAGAACACCAAAAGTCAAATGACCAATATGCACAGAAGAAAGGTAAAGTGGTTGAAAGGGGCCTCCCTCGCTAAAGAAGGTATATCTCACCCAAGAGGGGCCCAAGACTCACTGCTAAAGATTAGAGGTAACATAATCAATTATAAGGGCCCTCGTGGGCTTAACAACCAGTCGATTAGATTCCCCCGGAGAGGTAATCCTCCATAAGGGATGTGTTTTGTCCGACCCTTATGTGACCCAACGTATCTATAGAATAACCCCTACAAGTAACCTATGTGGCACCTAAGTCAAGAAACTAAGCAACCAATGTATAACCGATGCACAAGCGAGAAGTCGTAAGTTGGGTCCACCCTGTGGGCAAGGTAGCAAAGCCCAAAACCTTGAAAGCACTGCCTCTCATGGAGGTAATGGAACTAGCAATATCCCCAGATATGAACAGATGCCCAAAAATATCTCCGACACTAAGAAGGTATCGAGGGGATATCCCTTCAACCAACCTCATGCGATATCGTGATTGACTCCGGTGTAAGTGGAGCCTCCTGCTATTACCGACTATACAATGGATTTATCCACTCCCTTTGTCAGACACATATGTTGATTTAATATCCTTAGAGAAGTTTACTCACAAAATCCTATTCCAAGGAACTAAATCCTAAGCTAGTTTGTGCACCCTAGAAAATAAAATTGTGACTAATCAATTTTAAATTATAGCATTAATTTTAATGGTTGTGCTTACTCAAAAATGTATGGTAGTGAAACTCATGATGTTATGACTCAACAAGAAAAGTAAATATGAATACAATGCAAAGTCCTAACTTCAATTTTCAATGAATGATATGCTTCTTCAAATAATGCAATTTTCAAATTCAACTCTGCAACTCTGAAGTAAAAAATGCAATCTTTCTTTACATGCATTAAACTAATGACAGAGACTCAAAAGATCAAAATGCCTAATATTTTTGTATTTTCAATATAATAAAAATGAAAATTCATGGACTAAACAACAACTTGATATATAAAAACTCTACTGTGAATAGAAAGCGACAACTCAAGTAGGATATCAATAATCAAGACACCCAGCCCAATGTACAAGGACAATCCAAATTAAAAGGTGATGAGAAATACTCCACCTGGAAATTCAACCAAAGGCAAGTTTCTTGTCATCCCACAGACACTTAACAGTCACTACAGAGACCCAAGAAGACTCAACAATCATCAAAACCTACCCAACAACCACCAAACCCAGCCAACAAGCAAAAGAGTTTGATGTATACGATTGTTCAAGGAAACAACACGTATGTACGCATCTTGCAGAAGGAAAACACACATATATACGTGACTGTCAAGCAAAAAACCGCGTATATATTTCAAAAAACACAACTAGGCAAAGGAGAATGTTGAAAGACTCAGACCCAGAGTGACAAAGGCTGTCAAGCAATGATATGACAAGAAAGGAAATGGGAATGAGAGACATGTAAGGAGAAAAACACTCCAAACCCTAAGAAAGAAGATTCAATCCCCAGTATGGTCGCCAATTCTATTATGAGGAAAATCTCTCTATGGCTAGGGTAAACCATAATAGATGGAAATGACTGCAAAAATCAACTCTATTCTCAAGTATGCTATATATAAAAACATGCTAGAAAGACAAGATAAGAGTCTTACGTCGTCCATACATTCGATGAAGTCCACCGTTGAGCACTTGACCCAAAGCAATATGCCTACAACTAGTCCTCAACAACCAAGCAAAGAAAGAATATGGTGATAATATATGATGTTAGCACATTCAATAGCATAATCCATTAATATAGATAAAAAATACTCCCATGGAATAATAATATTTGCAAGATATCAATTGGATGGGAAAAGAGTATTTCTATTAATATATGATCAACAGAAGTGAAAAAGTTACATACTTCCATGTCGACACGGTTTAGAACTGAGAAACTAAGTTCCTTCCAGCTGGGCCTCCACCAAAGGAAAGCTCATAGAAGAGATACAATGAAGTTCTCAATCAATAAGGGAAGATATTGGGGGATGAACACTGTGTTCAGACTTAAAGGACAAAGGGATGCAGACTCAATATGAAGTGAATAATTTCTCCTGAGCAACTTTGCTCTCAAAGTTGAATTCTTTCTCCTCTTTTCTATAGCTCAGAATTGGCCCATTTATAGCCTTCAAATGGAATTGAAGGGACGAGTCAGAACGTTTCTAGCATAGGTAAGGCTAATGATCATTGATCTCCTATCGTGACATGAAAACCTGGCACTATTTTTCATTTTTGGGCACAAATCCCGATGTATGCGGGTTGTAGTGGTGTAGCCTGCTTATACACATGTTGTATAGCAGGCAAGGTGTGTACATGTGGTAAAAATGTAGTTTTAGCTCTAATATTTTCAAAAAGGGATGAAAATTCTGCATAGGGAAATGGAAAAGGGCCCTTTGTGCAAGATTGCATAGGGTGAGACAAATCTTGTTATAACACATGTAATCTAAATATCAAGTGAGTGTGAGAAGTAATCTCAACGATCAATCACTTTGGAGATTATAAATAGATTATAATTGAAGATTATAAAAGAGAGGCTAGGGTAAAGGAGAAGACACTTTCACACAAAGATAAAAAAGGACTTTTGCTAGTGTGGAGTAATTTGAGAGTGTAGAAGAAAAAAATGACTTTTGCTTACAATTGAGACATCTTTGTTAGGTTGATCGAGAGAGATTGACAGAGGAAAAAGAGTGTTGGATCATGAAGGATTGTGGAGAAGGATATGAGAATACAAGAGGAAATGTTCAAGATGTTGAATGAAGAAAGTTGGGATGATGTTAAACTCAACTATCCAGATTCAATCTCTTCNAAGGACAAATAAATGTCATCTTTTGTTGATCCTCAGGTTTAATTTGAATTTGGTTATACCCTAAAAATCCGTCCATAAAAGAAAACACTTCACTTCCCGCACACTCGTCAAGAATCTGATTGATGAAAGGTGTCAGGAAGTTGTCTTTAGGACAATCTTTGTTCAGATCATGAAATTCCATGCATACACAGATGGTTCCTTGCTTCTTATTCACATGAACGGTATTGGATACCTATTCAGTCAAGGGAACTGGGTAGATAAAGCCAACATTAACTAGTTTCTCTACCTCTGCCTTAATAGTAGGGGCCTTTCGAGGATTGACAGCTCTAAGACATTGTCAAACAGGTTTAGCATCCGGATAAGTTCTAATATCATGCTCGAAAATATGAGGGTCGATTCTTGGCATCTCTTCATATGATCAAGAAAATACATCTCAGAATTACTTGAAGAGTTCAGTGTAGATAAGGATTTCTTCTGGCGAACAATCCACATTGATATGTATGTTTTCAATCTTGCCAGGGGTACTAGAGATATCAATCATGACAATAGGAGAGATACTCACAATATTTCCTTTGGCATAAATGTTGTGCACATCAAGTGGAACTATGACATGACCGACTATCTCACTCAAAGTAGATCGAAAGTCATCTTGTTCAATTCTTTCAACCTCTGGGAGAAAATAAGAGCGATGATGCATATCATCCCAAGGTTTTTCGGAACCATTCATGGCTTCAATGATAGCTTCATTCGAGGGAAAAGTCTCATTGAGGCAGTCATGTGAACAAGACAACGAAGTGGCCCACATGGTCTTAAGAACATAATCCTCCTCATCTGTCGACGAGGTAACATGATCGAGATTGACGGAAGAGTCAAGAACAACTTGATACACAACCTCCAATGTCGATAGTGGCATGGCCATTCCAGCATGTGACTGACCTTCAAAAGACAAAGTCGAGGAAGGTAGGATCCAAGGATCATTAAAATAGGAAGTGCGGAAAAGAACGAACCTCTCTGACGAAACGGTCCTACTGGACATGGCGTAAACATGGTGAATTGGTGCATTGAAGTCGAAGGTACCCATAAGAGATGAATACATTCCGACACCGATATTCTCAGTTGTCGACTGAGAATTGTTGACCACTAGGATCGACGGTCAAGCAGATGCATTGGGGCTAGCACACGCAAAGGATAACTGGTTGATCGTCATGATCTTCCCATCGAGTGGAAAACAAAGAGTGTGTAAGATAGATGATACAGAGATAGTCATATCATAGATCCAATTGTATCCTAGTAACAAGTTATAATCAAGAGGTGCATCAACTACCTCAACATCCACATCTATCGTCTTCCCACCTAAGTAGACCCTAAAATTAGGAAGAATACCATGAGGGTGGAAGGAATGACCTTCAAAAGTAGTCAACATGGTCAGCGATTGAGAGAGAGTCGAAGAGTTGAGAGATTTCCAACAGATCAGAGACATCACACATGTAGCAGCGCCTTCATCAACAACCACATGCTTGATGGTATACTTTGAGTACCCTAGGTGGATTTGGAATGCCACATGGTAAGGCAAGTAAGGTTTCACATCTATGACGTCAAACTTGATAACTTTTGAGCCACTAGGGTCTATATCTCCTAACGTAGATAGCAAGGCATTCCTCTATGAAAGACACGTCTGGAGTACCTCCAGAGCTGTCATTGTATAAGGGGTTTGACCTAGGTCCTCAACAATAGAGTAATTCTAGGCGTCTCTATCATTTGGATTATGGGTAGAGCACTTGAGTACTTCTTTTGGAATATGAGGCCGTGGCTTTGGTTTTTCGATTTGTAAATTTGTCTTTGAAGGAGGAGGAGGAGATTCTAGACCCAATATAGCCTGTGAAGAACTATAATATCGATATTGGGTGGCTACATGAACCTTAACATCAACCATATTGATACACAAATGGTCACCATATTGCGACGACGGGTATTGACTCCCACCGACCGCATTTTCGACATTTGAGGAGCTCGAGGCCATGTGTTGGTTATGTGGGAAAGGATTTGTTAGCACGGAAGACAGTAGAGATAATAGCCTTGCAACTTCCACAATTTTGGGGCATAAATTTGTAAGATGATCATTCGTACAAATATTACAGGGAAATTTCACCTTACACCTTTCTCTCTTGCCCTCTCCATCATTATTATTCCTCGTCTCATTATTACCATTGTCCTTGGGTTTATTATTATTTTTTCCACCCTTACGATTATTATTATGTCCTTTCTTCTTATTCCCGCCTGGTTGTTGGTTACCATTTGGGCTAGTCAATGATTGTACATAATGTAAATCCCCCGACTAAGTGGGATTGGAAGATAGAGATGAAGCTGGCCCTCCCGCATACTGGTTTAGAGACAAATCTTTCAAATGGCTTGTCACCGAGTCTGCAGATCTTACATTGGAGGAACCTACAATTCCATCGGCATGAGGTCTGAGATTTTTTCTAGGGTCATAGGTTGACCTCGGTGCATCTGGAAGAATGTGGTATAACATCCCAGACTAAGCGTATATAAGATATAACTTCTCGGCTTTGAAGATCACTTGTTCCTCAGTGGTAACCCTGGATGTAGCAACATCCTTCGAGATAGGATGCTGCAAAGACTTGAGGAACCATTCTAAAATAAAGGCCGGGGCTATGGAGGTCTTAATCAACCTATTCTATATACACCACTCCTAGATATGATCCAATATATGAGTGGCTGTGTCCTAACGTAAATTTAACATAAGTTCTAGTCCAACATCGTAACAAACTAGCAATTGGAAGTGGTTAAGGAAGATTAACACCATCTGACTGAAGGTCCCATATTCTCCCCTGGGTAGATCGATATACCATTTCGTAGCAACCCCAATGAGGGTGTGTTGAAATAATCTTAATCAAATGGAATCATCATTAAGGGAATTCAAAGAGCACCATAGGTGAAAGGTAGTAACGTGATCACCAAGATCCTCGCCATTCTTACCTTCAAATTTCAGAATGTACAAAGGAAATTTGGTGGGGATGGGGGCCCATGTAGGATCATGAAAAAGAGGGTCGTTCATCAACTCAGACAAGTATGGAAAATTAAGAGTGGCCAGAAAATGGGCATGGGGTTGCAGCATCTGGCCCGAAGCTCCTTGGAAAGATTGTGCTTGAGGAACTACAACCCATCCAGGGTTCTGGTAAGCACCATGGCCCTGTTCGGGATTGTAAGACCCTCCTCTAGGCTGATTTATAAGAGGTTGGTTGGGCATCATTCCAATAGGAATGTTCTGATAGGGGTTATAAAAATTGTCCCCAGTTGGAGTGGCTCTGGGTTGGGGGTTTCCCAAGGTGTGAAACTGACCTCCTCTAGGTGTGAATCGAGAGGATAGAGGTGCATTTGTCATGCCAAACATTTTGGTCAGAATCAACACTAAGGAGGTGAGGGTATAGGAAGGAACTTGAGCAAAAGATTGTCTGCTAGGTTTTTTGCTCCACCTAGAAGCAAGAGAGTTAGACCCGGGGTTAAAAGAAGGAATGCCCCCCATGTTAAGAGTTGTTTGAGGGATCTGA
Source organism: Picea glauca (assembly GCA_000966675.3). Lineage (NCBI taxonomy): Eukaryota > Viridiplantae > Streptophyta > Pinopsida > Pinales > Pinaceae > Picea > Picea glauca. Next base: position 4,277 of record JZKD02S0501042.1, on the reverse strand, counting down.
GAACCACCAAACGAGAATGGATTATAAGGAGGTGTAGTGCCCCAAATTCCAATGTTAGCATTAGGGCCAACAGTTGGGATGGAGTTTGAAAATTGTGAAGTAAAATTCGACATACCATAGGAAAAAGGACTAGAGTCCATAGGGATGGAATGAACATTATAGCCTGGTGAGTGACCAAGAGACCCAAATGGGTTCAATGCAAGAGATTGAGCATTCACTATAGGACGAGCAGTAGTAATGATAGGTTCCTCTGACACTACAACCATTGTGGTTGCAGGAGTCGAAGGGGTTTCATTAACTATAGTAGATGTGGAAGTCGAAGGGCTCCCAGTGTTCTGAAAAATCGGTTCAGTACTCATCCTTGTAGAATCAAAATTATGAACAATGGAGGTGTGTGTACCATGTCTAATAAATCTACGCCTTTTAGAAGAAAAAGACTCGAAATCCAGTGGTAATTGTAACAAGCGATGGGACCGATGATGACATTGGTTTGAATCCACGATGACTTAAGAATCAAGATACAAAAAATAAATCATAGGGTCAACTAGTAATCAAAGAGAACACCAAAAGTCAAATGACCAATATGCACAGAAGAAAGGTAAAGTGGTTGAAAGGGGCCTCCCTCGCTAAAGAAGGTATATCTCACCCAAGAGGGGCCCAAGACTCACTGCTAAAGATTAGAGGTAACATAATCAATTATAAGGGCCCTCGTGGGCTTAACAACCAGTCGATTAGATTCCCCCGGAGAGGTAATCCTCCATAAGGGATGTGTTTTGTCCGACCCTTATGTGACCCAACGTATCTATAGAATAACCCCTACAAGTAACCTATGTGGCACCTAAGTCAAGAAACTAAGCAACCAATGTATAACCGATGCACAAGCGAGAAGTCGTAAGTTGGGTCCACCCTGTGGGCAAGGTAGCAAAGCCCAAAACCTTGAAAGCACTGCCTCTCATGGAGGTAATGGAACTAGCAATATCCCCAGATATGAACAGATGCCCAAAAATATCTCCGACACTAAGAAGGTATCGAGGGGATATCCCTTCAACCAACCTCATGCGATATCGTGATTGACTCCGGTGTAAGTGGAGCCTCCTGCTATTACCGACTATACAATGGATTTATCCACTCCCTTTGTCAGACACATATGTTGATTTAATATCCTTAGAGAAGTTTACTCACAAAATCCTATTCCAAGGAACTAAATCCTAAGCTAGTTTGTGCACCCTAGAAAATAAAATTGTGACTAATCAATTTTAAATTATAGCATTAATTTTAATGGTTGTGCTTACTCAAAAATGTATGGTAGTGAAACTCATGATGTTATGACTCAACAAGAAAAGTAAATATGAATACAATGCAAAGTCCTAACTTCAATTTTCAATGAATGATATGCTTCTTCAAATAATGCAATTTTCAAATTCAACTCTGCAACTCTGAAGTAAAAAATGCAATCTTTCTTTACATGCATTAAACTAATGACAAAGACTCAAAAGATCAAAATGCCTAATATTTTTTTATTTTCAATATAATAAAAATGAAAATTCATGGACTAAACAACAACTTGATATATAAAAACTCTACTGTGAATAGAAAGCGATAACTCAAGTAGGATATCAATAATCAAGACACCCAGCCCAATGTACAAGGACAATCAAAATTAAAAGGTGATGAGAAATACTCCACCTAGAAATTCAACCAAAGACAAGTTTCTTGTCATCCCACATACACTTAACAGTCACTACAGAGACCCAAGAAGACTCAACAATCATCAAAACCTACACAACAACCACCAAACCCAACCAACAAGCAAAAGAGGTTGATGTACGCGATTGTTCAAGGAAACAACACGTATGTACGCATCTTGCAGAAGGAAAGCACGCATATATACGTGACTGTCAAGCAAAAAACCGCGTATATATTTCAAAAAACACAACTAGGCAAAGGAGAATGTTGAAAGACTCAGACCCAGAGTGATAAAGGATGTCAAGCAATGATATGACAAGAAAGGAAATGGGAATGAGAGACATGTAAGAAGAAAAACACTCCAAACCCTAAGAAAGAAGATTCAATCCCCAGTATGGTCGCCAATTCTATTATGAGGAAAATCTCTCTATGGCTAGGGTAAACCATAATAGATGGAAATGACTGCAAAAATCAACTCTATTCTCAAGTATGCTATATATAAAAACATGCTAGAAAGACAAGATAAGAGTCTTACGTCGTCCATACATTCGATGAAGTCCACCGTTGAGCACTTGACCCAAAGCAATATGCCTACAACTAGTCCTCAACAACCAAGCAAAGAAAGAATATGGTGATAATATATGATGTTAGCACATTCAATAGCATAATCCATTAATATAGATAAAAAATACTCCCATGGAATAATAATATTTGCAAGATATCAATTGGATGGGAAAAGAGTATTTCTATTAATATATGATCAACAGAAGTGAAAAAGTTACATACTTCCATGTCGACACGGTTTAGAACTGAGAAACTAAGTTCCTTCCAGCTGGGCCTCCACCAAAGGAAAGCTCATAGAAGAGATACAATGAAGTTCTCAATCAATAAGGGAAGATATTGGGGGATGAACACTGTGTTCAGACTTAAAGGACAAAGGGATGCAGACTCAATATGAAGTGAATAATTTCTCCTGAGCAACTTTGCTCTCAAAGTTGAATTCTTTCTCCTCTTTTCTATAGCTCAGAATTGGCCCATTTATAGCCTTCAAATGGAATTGAAGGGACGAGTCAGAACGTTTCTAGCATAGGTAAGGCTAATGATCATTGATCTCCTATCGTGACATGAAAACCTGGCACTATTTTTCATTTTTGGGCACAAATCCCGATGTATGCGGGTTGTAGTGGTGTAGCCTGCTTATACACATGTTGTATAGCAGGCAAGGTGTGTACATGTGGTAAAAATGTAGTTTTAGCTCTAATATTTTCAAAAAGGGATGAAAATTCTGCATAGGGAAATGGAAAAGGGCCCTTTGTGCAAGATTGCATAGGGTGAGACAAATCTTGTTATAACACATGTAATCTAAATATCAAGTGAGTGTGAGAAGTAATCTCAACGATCAATCACTTTGGAGATTATAAATAGATTATAATTGAAGATTATAAAAGAGAGGCTAGGGTAAAGGAGAAGACACTTTCACACAAAGATAAAAAAGGACTTTTGCTAGTGTGGAGTAATTTGAGAGTGTAGAAGAAAAAAATGACTTTTGCTTACAATTGAGACATCTTTGTTAGGTTGATCGAGAGAGATTGACAGAGGAAAAAGAGTGTTGGATCATGAAGGATTGTGGAGAAGGATATGAGAATACAAGAGGAAATGTTCAAGATGTTGAATGAAGAAAGTTGGGATGATGTTAAACTCAACTATCCAGATTCAATCTCTTCAGCAGTATTGAAACAATTTTTTGTTGTGTTCAAAAATGTATATTTATTACATTCATATTATTTGTTTGTAAGTTAATTTATTTCTATTTTAATAGTTATAGATATATAACTATATGTTTGCTTGTTTCATTAAATATGTCAAAGAAGAATGCATATGGAGCACCTGAAACTTTCAAAAGTTTTATTCAAAAAGTCAAGTTTGAAAGAGAAAGGAGACGTGTTCAAAATTGTCAATTTGATGATACCCTTGATCAATACATTTGGAAGTGTTCAATATAAAGTGATATTAAGTGATTGTGAAAAACTTACAAATATTGTTCCTAAAAAAAAATACTCCCTAGGTATTGCAGATATCCATCGTGGTTATAATATCCAAAACATTGGATATGATATTGAGCCTTATACTTACCAAGCTTTCAATAAAGTGGTTATGGGATTTACGGAAGTTACAACATCACCATTTTGAAGATTTCTAGTATTTCATTCAGAGACACAATAAGGATTAGTACAATCAAGCTTCAAGGGGAAAGAAAAGACAAGGATGCAGTTTATTTGGTAAGATATTGAAAGTGCATGTTTAGTAATTATGATTAGAAAACAATTTTATTAATTCACAAGTTAATTGAATTTTTACTTATTTATGTTACAGGGACAAGCCTAATATTCAAATCTCCAATAGAGAATCATTTAAACGTGATTTTGAAAGTTAACATCTTGCAACTTGGAAACAAAAATGATTCTTATAATTCTAATATTGTCAATGCAAAGGATGGAGAGACTCCTAGTAGTATATTGGTATACAATGTTGTGGTTAGAAAGCTAACATATGAGGAAAAAGATTTGAAAGGAGAGATGGTTAACATTTAT
>JZKD02S0500998.1:0-16941 GCA_000966675.3 Picea glauca | reverse complement strand
TTGTCTCCCACCTGAAACCAGTGCGGTACCTGGTGTTGATCATGGCGCTGCTTGTACTTATCATTGGATTTCTGCAAAATCTCATGGACATGTTGGTGGTTGTGATGAATCCGCTCAATGAATATGGTGGCTTTTTCGGCCTCAGATAGAATATGGGAAGATTCTACCTATGTGGTTTCAAGAGGTAGTGCAACGTCAATGGGACCCAAGGGTTGGAATCCCAACCCCACTTGAAATGGGATATGTCCGGTGGAGCTATGAAGAGCCATGTTGTAGCTGTGCTGAACATAGGGAAGAATATCATACCATGTACGTGGATGCTTAGAGTTGTGCATGCGCAGAATGTGCACAATCATTCGATTGATGAACTCTACCTGGCCATCGGTTTGGGGGTGCAAAGCAGTGGATTTAGTAAGCTTGGTGTCCAACAATGACCAAAGACTCGACCAAAATGTGTTGAGAAACCTGTTGTCCCGATCTGAGGTGATGGTCTGTAGTATCCCAAAATGGACCCACACCCATTTGAAGAATATCTTGGCAGTATCTGCTGCTATGATGCTCTTCTTGTAGGCTGTGATAATGGTCATCCTCAAAACTGATAAACCACCACAAATACACAATCATTGCCATGCTTGGTGGACGTAAGGCCAGACATGTAATCCATCGAGATGGATTCCCAAGGCCTCTTGGGAGTAGGAAGAGGGGTGTATAATCCTTGCTTCCTGATGGATGGCTTGGCAATGACACATGCAACGCAAGATCTGATATACTTGATGACGTCTTGTCGAAGTTTTGGCCAATAATTTTTTTTCTGTAGAACGACCACAGTTTCCTCCATCCCAAAATGTCATGCCATTTGGCTGTAGTGAGCCTCCCAAATCATCTTTGCATGCTCGCTTGTAGGAACACAGAGGTGGCCCTGATGGCATAACAATCCATCATGGATGTGAAAATCAATGACATTTTCACCTGTACCCAATAGATGATAGGTGGTGGCAAAGTTAGGGTCACACTGATAAAGTTGGGGCCACTCAGATGCCTCATGCCCACATGAATGGAGCACTGTGGTGAGTGTAACAATGGGAGGGCGATTGAGGCAGTCAATGACACGATTTGTGCTCCCTGTTTTATACTTGATGTTGAGATGGGGCTGTTGGAGGTATGTGGACCACTTTTGATGGTGGTTGTCCTACAACTTCCCCTGTGTGTGTATGAAATGCATAGGCTTGTTATCAATGTGGATGATGGTCTCTTTTCCTAGAATGTAATGTTTCCATTGACGACAGAATTGCACAATGGAATACATTTCTTTGTCACAGGTGGAGTATTTCCAGACAATATCCGAGAGTCTATCACTATGGTATGCTACTGGATGACTGTGTTGAGTGATAACTGTGCCTTCAACATAGTCAGAGACATCCGTCTCAATCTTGAACGGTTGTTGCAGATCAGGTAAGGCGAGTATTGGAGCTGAGCACAAATGATGCTTCATATCAACAAATGATTGTTGTTGTGCCTGCCCCCATGCAAGCTTTGCCTTACCACCGCTCTTGGTTACTTGGATGAGGGCCCATGCAATATGGGAGAATCCCAACACGAACCTTCGGTAGAAGTTGACAAGTCCCAAGAAGATCTGAAGCTTATCTAGTGTGGTCTGGGCTAGCCAGTCATGAATGACTTGGATCTTAGCTGGATCCACATGTACCCCATGCTCATCAACAATGTAGCCCAAGTATTGGACCCTATTCATGCCAAAGGAGCATTTTTCCAAGTTGGCATATAGCTTGTGTTGCCACAGAGTGCCCAAAACTTGCTGAATATGTTGCATGTGCTCCTCCCAAGTTCTGCTGAAGATGAGGATGTCATCCAGATATACCACCACAAAAGAGTTGGTGAAGGGTCTCAATACATCATCCATCAATCTCATGAAAGTTGCTGGTGCATTTTTTAAGCCAAAGGGCATGACCAACCATTCAAAGAGACCTTCTTTATATTTGAAAGTTGTCTTCCATACATCAGTTGGTTCGATGGGAACCTGGTGGTAGCCAAACTTTAGGTCAATCTTGCTGAAGAAATTTACCCCCTTGAGTTGGTCAAGAAGGTCATCAATTCGGGGAATTGGGTACCAGTTCCAGATTGTGATTTTGTTTAATGCTCTGTAAGCTGCCAGGTCCCATATTTCTTCTACACTAGTGCAATCAGGCTTCCGCAAGGGGAGGAGCTGGGTTGGATGTGCCCCTTTTGAAGCAACTCTTGGATCTGGCGCTTGATTTCGTCATTTTCCATTAGTGAGCCACAATAGACTAGTCCATTAGGAAGCAATGCACTGGGGGTTAGATCAATTGGATGTTTGACTTGGCAGTGTGTCGGTACCCTAGTAGGTGAGGAGAATATGTCTTTGCATTCTTCCATGATCCCGTCCACTTTCTTCCACTGCAAAGAGAGGCTCTGTGTAGAGGTCATAGATGTGGTGATGACCTTCTACTTACTATGAGCATGGATCAAAGGGAAGATGAAATTTCGGTCTGTGAAATGAACTTATGCATTGCTTAGCAGATATTAAAGAAATAACAGTAGGTGGCACTACCTTTGGTATCCTGTACAATTGTCTACCCAAAGTAATAATAAAAATGCAGGGTCTAGACTCATACACAACATGTCGCTTCCAAAAATATGACTGGCGTAAAACAACATCACAAAATTCAAGGGGAGAAATATCACACAATACCTCATCTTTGAATAGCTTGATGTTGTAGGGTAGATGACACTATTGGTTGACGCAGAGATCTCATCCTTGGTGAAGCCAACCGATGGTGTAGGGCTATGGGCGCGATGTTATTGGCAGGTCCAACCGGTTGATGACCTCTGCTAAGATTAGGTTCTTCTGACTGCCGCTATTGACAATGAAATGCAACAGAGTCCCCTTTACCCACATCTGTGAGTGAAAGAGGCGTTCCCCTTCCTCTGGTTCTTCTGGTTCGCTTGGCTGGACTTTGGTGGTAGCGACAGTGGAACTAGGTTCGACATCGTTGATCTGCTTCCCACTTTCTAGATTTGATTCGTAGTCAGAATCTGCTTCTGACTCAGAAGCTTTCATCTCTGCCACAAGTGATTGTTTGGAGTGACATTCTTTGGTGTTGTGCTAAGGGATTTTATGGTATTCACACCACTTTCTCGTGTTCTTCTTCGACTTCTCATTACCCTTCTCGGGTTGCGGATTGGATGGTTGTCCTGAGAGAAACCATATTTGTTCTTTCCTTTGTTTCGTGGGTTGGGACCTGTTTTTCCTTGCTTCGGTTGTGAGGAATTTTCATATCCAAACTCTTTCCTCTTCTGCTTAAATTTCTACTCGATCTTGACAACATATCTATAAGCCACACCTAATGATGCAATGTCCAAAAAATCCATTTCTGTTTGATTGTATCTATGTAGACAATCGTGGTATTTGAGCACCAAATTTCTTTCAGAGTCTTTGATACCCAATTTGGTGCGCAAAGTATGGAAAATATTGGTGAAATATGGTACTGTCTGGTCCCTTTCTTGACGCAACGTGGTCCATCTTGTCTATTAGTCCTCGTAGCTTCCAATAGGGTATTACTATTCTTTAATGGAATCCCTCAAGGAATCCTAGGTGGGGGCGACGAAAAATATTGCAGATTCCTTTATGGCCCTTTGCTCAGAGTACGTATCCAACCAATCCTTAACATGGGGGACGACCTTGAGGAGTGAAAAAGTAATATTTTCCCTATCCAAAAAATTGTGGACCGAAAAAATACCCTTCGAGCAGATTCAACCATTTATCTACAACATATGCACCTATCAGTCCTTCAAATAATGGAATATCAAAATTTACTTGTACCTTGAAGGGGTTGTGTAGCCGCTTGATGAAGATGCGTCTCATGTGGGCATCCGCCGAAGGATTTATGCAAAATTATCCATCATCTTGTTCCTTTGTCGCGCAAGGGCTTCCTTGAGCAACATTTTAAAAGGATATCCTTCTCCATCATATTTATTCTCGTCCTCCATGAGCTGTGGTCGGGTTTAGCATGACCAATCTTGCAAAGGCTCGACTGGTTCGAGTCCCAACTTCTTGTACCCAAATTTTGTTGGGGGCATGCACAAAGAAAAACAAATGAAGAGAAGACCGCTCTGATACCACTAATCCATATTTATGAGAGAAACAAAATGAATAACAGATTGAATACCATAACACAGAGATATGGAGAACAACAACAACTATCCAGTGAGAAATAACTTCTATTGAATAAATAAAATAGGCTGAAACTGTAAAACTACATAACTGAAACAACTTGCTCGAATGGTGGTAGCTATCTCTGAGAAGAGATGTGGCTNAGGGAACCTCAATTATTGCAATGTTTTATGTTTGTAGGTCTTTTTGGGTTTATAGGTTGTTTTATGGGCAAGAAGTGGATGAATTAGGCAACATAAAATTCTGGTTACAATGTCAAGTTTCCACCACATTCACTTAGTCAATGAAAATCACTATGATAAGCTAGATAAGGATATTTAAACAAAAGAAAAAGAAACTACAAGATTACAATCTGTTCACTTACATAGAAGACTCTTGATCCGAAATATTATTCAGAAACATGAGACAAATACTTAAACAAAAATCATGTAACAATTGAGCAAACTGCAAAATCTTAATTGGTATTCAACATGAACAAAATATATCAAATGCTTCACAAAAGATTCAAATGCATTCAAGTAAGTGAGAATAAACTTAACATAAGAATGAGACAATCTAACCATCAAAATGTTTTTTCCATTGAGTGTAAAGTGTAGCAGATTCCAGGTATATAATTCAAGTCAATATGTCCTTTAGCACCACTAAACTCAAACCCTTAACTCTGTAAACAAATTTCCTATTTATACGTAGAATTGGTTTCCCTAGATCCTAAAATCAAGAGATAGTTTTGACTTAGTCCTGATATCTGGCTAATATATGGGAATCATATTCCATTACATTTATTACATCACAAAAAAAATGCTAGACTTCAGGGAAAAGACCCGATCCTAAAACTAGGCTATAATTTCAAAAGATATCCTTTGACCTGAAAATTCGAATTTGTAGTAATTGCTCCAAGTAGATGCGTTGGAAAACCTGATCCTCAAACTTGTATATGTTGGAAAAAGAGAAAGGTCCTGCAACTTCTAATTTTTTTTTATCATCTTATCAAGAGAAGGGGTCCAAAAACTGTCACTTCTGAATCAAAATTGTCCATTATGTACTGACATGGCCTAGGTAAACTTTTCATTGCTGAGTAGAAGACTGTCCCTTGGAATTTTCCTAATTTTTATTGGTCTTGAGCACCATATTTCTCTAGTATAACTTGATATTCATCTTCCTGACCTTGTTGGACAATTCACATTGCCCTTTGTTCTTTTCTTTTAGTTTTTGGACCTTTTCATGTAGTTTGGCGTTTCACAACTCAAGTGCTTGTTTTTCTTGTTCTAACTCTTTTATAACTGCCTGCAATTCTTAAATATTTTGCTTCCCTAGTGTATCCAATGTTTCTTATCTATATTCACCATAGTCTTCCTTAGGTGCAGACTTGTTTAAATCAATTGAGAGTTTAGGCTTCCTGGGCCTCTTTCCATATTTTTATTTCTTCGAGGGTGACTTTTTAACGACCTCATTCTTTGCAAATTTGGACAAGCTCTGAATTTCCTGTGTATAAAGCTCTAGTAGCTCATGCATTTCTAAAGTGTATTTAGGGTCTTGTTCCATTTTATCTTCTGAATGAGAAGATTCAATATTTAGCACTAGCTGTTGTTTCTTTTCCATCATGGTCTTCTTAGGAATCTTCTCTTTATCATCCTCATCTAAAATTATTACATTATCTTTCTTGAGAGAGGTCTTAAACATAGCTTTCAAATTTAGCCTTATCTTGTTTGTAGTCTTGTTTTAGGCTTGTTGGGATAGTTTACAGGTTGTTTACCATTGCCTTTGTTTCCTTTACTCTGTTTCACTTGTGGGGGTTTCTCAACAGGTGCATCATCAATTTCTATTTCTGGATCAGATTTCACTTCTTGCAACCGTTCTATCCTTTGCTTAGCCATTCTCCTTGTATACACCCTTTCAAAACTTGTAAGCTCATGTTTTGAAGCAGAGGATTTAGGCTCCAACTTGATTTCTTCCTCTTGCTGTAATTCAAGTTTCCTTTTACTTGATCTGGTTTGTCTAGCTACAAGGGAGACCTCTTGCAATTTTGCACAACTTAAAGTATTTCCTTTCCTTGTTGAAGATTTAGTTTTTTTGTTTTGTTTTGGATCTTGTTCATCAAACCCTAAAGAGGCCAATAACTCTTTCCAAGACACTCGAACCTCTCTCAATGCATACATGACCAACATTTTGATCAAACATTGATGAAATAAATTTTTATCAGCAATTCCGAGATTACTTTGCACCCTCTTTTCCATTTTAGTCAAGCTTTTCAACAAATAAAAGGGCAAGCTCATTTGTTCATTTCCATTTAAATGCATTAAAATTCTCATATGGTAACATTAAACATAAGAGTACTTGCCCTCATAGGTTATGTACCTCTTGAATATTGACAAAACTTTTTTCCATTCTTCCTTTAACCACTTTTTTGGTATCCCTTGGCTCCAATCTGGATCATGATGTTCTGATACCAAAAATTGATTTCACACGTCTACGGATAATTCACCTTTCTTCCACCATATTTCACCTTGCACAAGTAAGTGACATGCTACCCCTATCGAGTGCTCTGTAACATAAATTAGTACATCCCCCACCTGAGTTTTAAAACCGTCAATTTTTTTTGCAAACAACATTGAAACCTCCTCATGGCATCCCTGAAAATTGCAATAGAATTCAAACCAACCCGCATCAATGAATTTCTACATAATATCAGGATATGCCTCCATCAATTCGCCCCCTATTGGTTCCAAACGGATAACCTGACCACTTTTCTTGGGCACCATTACACTGACTGCAAATTCTTGTCGCACTACAAATGTTAGGGTTTTGAGAGTCGAACTTTAGAAATACCTGCACAAACAGTTGATAAGAAGAGACTTCTTCGGTTGCAAAATGTTGTTGGACCACAATTAAATTATAATTTTGAATGCTCGAGATCGTGGCCTGAAACCCGAATTTGATGTATGTACTGGTAGGTAAAGCTTGTATTCATTAGATCGTCATCCTGAATCGAATCATCATTTTTTTAAAAGGAGTTATAAATTTTGTACGATTCTCTACATGGTCTTCTAACAACTAACACGATCTTCGGGACCCAAAACACATTAAAAAATAATGATGAGTTTAGGTGCTACAAGAATGGAAACATTCTTGTAGCAACTCCGTCTCTCCTTTTAACTTTGGAAAATTTAAAATTTGACTAGAATTCTAATGGGACACACTCAAACCATGCAAATATTCAAATCAATCTTACTAGAAGCACATGAAAATAAACATCAACAAAGAAATCACACCATAGGTAATCAACAAAAGGAAATGTGTAAGAAACTTAAGAAAAATGGGCTAATGAGGGAACATATTTTTTAAAAGAAGATAGGAACAAATTTATGATAAAATGGGCTAAAAATCAAGGGAAAAAAGGTTGTAGTATGTCTAGGGACTAATATGGGGTGTTATGAGGAAAATCTCTCTATGGATAGGGGTAAACCACAACAGACGGAAATGACTGCATAAATCCACTCTATTCTCAAGTATGTTATATAAACAAATATGCTAGCAAGGCAAGATAAAAAGGCCTACCTCGTCCAAACGTTCGATGAAGTCCACTGTTGAGCACTTAACTCAAAGAAATATACCTGCAACTAGTCCTCAACAACCAAGAAAATAAAGCATATAGTGATAATATATGATGTTAGCACATTTTATAGCATAATCCATTAATATACCTAACAAATACGCCCATGGATGATAATTCAAATATTTGCAAGATATCAATTGGATGGGAAAAGAGTATTTCTATTAATATATGATCAGTAGAAGTGAAAAAGTTACAGACTTTTGTGTCGACACTGTTCAGAATCGAGAAACTAAGTTCCTTCCAGCTGGGCCTCCACCACTTCAATCCTCCACCAAAGGCAAGCTCATAGAAGAGAGACAATGAAGTTCTCAATCAATAAGGGAAGAGCTTGGGGGATGAACATTGTGTTCAGACTTAAAGGACACAGGGATGTAGACTCAATATGAAGTGAATAATTTCTCCAGAGTAACTTTGCTCTCAAAATTGAATCCTTTCTCCTCTTTTCCATAGCTCAGAATTGGCCCATTTATAGCCTTCAAATGGAATTGAAGGGTCGAGTCGAAACGTTTCCAGTATATGGAAGGCCAAGGGTCATTGATCTCTTGTCGTGACATGGAAACCCGAAACCATTTTTCATTTTTGGGCACAAATACCTATGTATGAGGGATTTAGTGATGCAACCTGTGTATACACATGCTGTATAGTAGGCAAGGTGTGTATATGTGGAAAACCATGTATTTTTAGCTCTGGGATTTGCAAAAAGGAATTAAAAGTCTGCATAGGGAAATGGAAAAATACATTATGTGCAAGATTGCATAGGGCGAGGAAAATATTTCTATAACAGATGCCCCCTAATGTGTGAGTTCAGAGGATTATTTGCGATGGCTGAAATAAATTATAAAATCCCAGAAGTGGAGTGATGGGGAATCGATTGGAAGAACTAGTTGCTCATTACATTATGTACTGACTTTGCATACATGGATGTCAATTTGAATTACACTGCAGATCCATGTGAAAATATACCAAACAACTGTCCATGGCCATGAATAGAAAAATACAAGTGCAGTTACATGCCAAAGGTTGTCATAGTCACGAACAAGGCCGACTAGAATCAATCTCAAAATCAATCTGAAGATATATGTATACCATGGAGTACAATCTGATCTCCCATGATCACTGAAGTCATATAGGTACTGGTACAATGAAAATGAAGCAACATCTCAGGAAAGATGTGACCACATACTGATGTCTTCAAGTCTTATACACAATCCGCCAAAGGTGCAAGTCTACATCATGTGAATAAAGGATTTGAGGTCGAACACAATGAGACATCGTTTGATTACCGGTCATTGAGGTATACCATTAAAAAACGCGAGACAACCTATCGATAATGAAAGTAGGTATCAAGGCACCGAGTACATTCTTACAAGTGTGAATAAAGGAGTTGGGGTCAAACACTTGAAGAATCCATTGATCAAGAGACATTGATGTATTCCCAACTGTTGATGGTGAGAGAACCTGCCACTAATGATTGCAAGCCTCAAGGTACTCATAAGAATCTAGGTTTCTTTTCCAGAATAGATGAGATGAAGTTGATGGAAGGAGACCTGCTGAAAGGAGAGCATTAAGGCATCTCTCATCATTCAACATGAGGTACAAAGCAGGAGCTTCATGATTTGGAGGAAGTCAGACGAAGAACATGTTCACGAACCAACGACCCTGTGCGTCTTTCGCATGTGCCAAGTGCAAGCGGTACACGAAAAAGACCCTCTAAATAACATCCAATGAGAAAAACTCCTGACAAAGGCGAGGAAACCACCAATAAGGCTAATGGAATCCAAGACACTGCACAAATCTCAATGTGTGAATAGATGTCTTGCCGTCGAACACAAGGTAAACCACCCAGTGAATGACCAATGATGAAATGTTGACTGATAGGTTCAAGGTTACCTACCAATGGTCAAAGTAGGACCACGATGCATGATAGGAATACAACATCATGTGATTCTGAGATAGACTAAGGGTATGACCAACATGCAAAGTCAAGAGTTTGGAGAAATGGCTGACACAGGTTGATAGACATCTTTTGAACAAGAGCATGAGACATATGGAAGACTCTGGCAACATAGAATCAATGATGAAACCATGAGATGCAAGAGGCGTCAATCAAGTTATCCATAGGGACTGGAAGAGTAACCAGTCGGGGGAGAAAAATCTTTGTAACGAGCTCAGCTTCCTAAGGCCATGCTAAACCCAAAATTATGATGACAAATGGACTCAATAACTTTGTGCTGTGTTCAAAGGAGACACGACTACTGCCAATATAAGATAATACTCCCTTCCCGCCTGTCTTTTTTGTTTTTTGATAGACAAATGAATTCTATGATTCATAGGAGGAAACGAGTGTCACAAGTAAGAAAAACTAGTTCCAGCAGTGGAACATACCTATGCTCAATGCAAGGAGATGCATGCGGGATATGGACACTCGGGGGAATGTTCCCTCCTAGGTATAGGGTGTCAAATTGCAAAGGACATAAATGAGGCTCTGCTTGGTTGAGGATGCAACACTGCTGAGGCAAACGATTTATAATGCAAAGAGAGAATCGACTATAGGCTCAATACTGCAAGCAAGGGCATGCGATGCAATCACAAATTAACGCCAAAAAATGTCCTTTTTTATAATCTTAGTCTACTTGGTGTGAAAAAGGGATAAACTTGAAACAAATAGACGTCCTTTCGAGTCCAATTTACGAGTGTGAAAGAGACAAGCTCACTCGTCAATCTTTTCGATTTTTGAAGACAAGTTGGAATAGAGATTAAATTAAAATCGGTTGGGATTCCTCTAGGTATAGGGAAGCATGTTTATGAGTGATAAATGAGGTTCAACATAAAGTCATGTATTAGCTATAAGGGACTCTCAGTCCTACGGAAAAAATACTCTACATGGGCACCAAATGAAGCAGAGGATCAAACTAGGGTACCCATGTTTGGTAAGCCTCTACCACTTGATAACGACACGTCTTATAGCAGATGGAAGATTCTGTGTCACAAAAATGGGTTCATGCCTAAGGCATATGAGTGAAAGTTATAGGACAATGAAAAAGTGCATGGTGGAATGGATACCTATCCTATATGCTGGGTAGAAAAAATACTTGCCCGTGGTTACGAACGGTCAACATAACGTTGAAGTTCGCAAGAATCCTTGGTGAAAACTAAAAAAACCAACTCAATCCACTGCTGTATTAGTCCATTAGGAAAAAAAATGACTTGAAACTATATAAAGTGGGTAAAAACTTCTATAAATAGTAACAAAACCAAAATTTACTATGTAATTTTGACTTTTTACCCAAATAGTGAAAATTGGACCAAATTACCTCCAATCTTCAACTGGTGATTGCGGGAGCATCGGGTGACGAAATCAGAGACCGTCTGGACCAGGTAATTCCTCTTCCCCTCCTCCTCCTTTCTAGTGGATTAGATTTTTAAATTAGGTTTCAAAATTTGAGTAAATTAGGGAGAAAATTGAGTATTTCGGTGTACGCGGGCTACCATTTATCGGGTCACGTATACTTGAGACTATACGTGACTGTGTAAAATATAGGACGTGTGTACTTAGCCCTATACACAACTGTGAATGCTGCTTCCCACGTACAAGTATGTAAACAAGGTTTTCTATGGTTGCTAACTCAAAAATTGATTATTATCTGGTAGGATGGTGCTAGAATGGAGGGAAAGGGAACACGAGGAGGTAGATGCTGCCGTGGAAAGAGATCTGGGGGCCCAAATGGCCTTGAAAATTTGTGGCTTGTACAAATTTTGGGCACTCAAAGGGATGAGGGATCAGGTGAGGTTTCTTGAGTTGCTCGTGGATTACTGGGATTCTGACAGTGAGAGCTTCAACCTCGATGGGAAACCATTGAGGATTAAAGTCGAGGATATATACTTTTTGAGTGGGTTATCGCGCCTAGGTGAGGTGGTGAACGTCAAAGCCCAAGGAGTTGGGAGAAGTATGAAGATATAGGAGTAGATAGATGCTCACTGTGTAGCAGGGACTGAGAAGGTCGAGAGTCAACTCCCCATCTAAGCGATAAACAATCTCAGCCTCAAGATTGCTGTTCTCGTTTTTACCAGGATCACAGGATTGACTTCGCTGCACCAGGAATCGAGGCTGCTCATGTTCTATTCTATAGAGTGCTTGAGACCCACGATATATGGTTGGTGTACCTCACTACTGGATAATATGAAGAGCTAGTTGACAGAGTGAAACATGGTGACAAGAGGAACGTCGGGTTTGCCTCTATCTTGTGTAGCTTTTTCTTTGAGAGGGTTCCAGGTTTGAGACCTAGAGTCTAGATCATTTCGAGAGGACCTCATGATCCAACCATGGCATGGTGGACTGAGGTAATGAGACAACAGGAGGGAGGTAGGGTGCCCGCACCCTACAACGATGATTTCTTTTACTAGTGGAGGCGACAGGTCATTTCTCTAGATGACTACCCCTATGTAGGGATCAACTTCAGAGGGGAGCCTGACATGCCATTACCACCAGGGACTGCCTACGAGGACATAGGTATGTCAAATGTTTTTAAATATTTCCTTTTTTTGTATAGTAAAAAAAAAAATTTTTTGGATGATGCTTAAGTACTAACTAGACACTTGTGTGACGCATATGTAGGTCCACGACAACTAGAGAGTCTTCCATGACATCATCGAAGGCACCGGGGAGACGAGGCGATGGGAGGAGAAGCAAAGAGAGTCCTTCAAAAAGTGCAGGGAAACCTATCTCATTTGACACATAGGATTCCGATGGTTTAGGTAGAGGATCTGCCAAAGGCCATGCAATGGCAAGTGGTTGGAGTGCCTAGAGCTTGGGTGCGACTCTTTCGGTGTCTCGCAAATGCCGTAGTTTGTTATCATGACACACATATGGCGCCATAGGCATAGATGTCATAGAGCTTGTATTATCGATTGTATATGTGTATTGAGGGTGTTAGCCCCAATTTTGTACTATAAACATCTTATTTTTTGATATATATATATAAAACAAGGATCTTTGGATTTACTTATATTACAATGTGTACATTGATGAGATGGTTTTATTTTCTTTAGTTATGTGACAAATGCCAATCTAAAATGAAATTAGCATAAGCATCATATACATATTTAGAACTCCTAGGTATGTCATGATAAGTAATAAAATCAAAATGTCGTTCTAAAAGACGTACCCATAGGAATCGTCGGAGTAAAGTAGGATCACGCATGCAGTAACTGCCATTCAACTAACATACTACTAACTGGGAATCTAGGCGAACCTCTAAAGAGTGATTACCATGTGATATAACATCGCACAAAAGTTCTATAACGACGCTATATTCGGCCACATTATTCGTGGATGGCCATAGGCATACGCCACTTGAAGACACCAATAGACCCTCGGGTGAGTAAACCACCCAAGAGGCGGAAGCCAAGTTTTATGTATGACGACTGACTCCATCTGCGAATCCTAAGTGGACCGTGTACACTAAATTACATTAATATACAAAGAGTTACACCCAAGCTTGGGGCTCCTTTTTCTAAGACATGCCGCATGATATAGGGACCATGCCACATGGGTTTAAACTTGCCTACTCCTAGCAGTTCTTTGGCTTGATCATATAAGAGGACCAAGTCACCCTCAATGCACAACTGAGGACAGACATACTTATCATACTAGACCTTGACATGTATTTTGTTCGCCTCGATAGATGTAGAGGTGTCTCGACAATGCTTGGCAAGAATCTCTAGGTGTACAAGGCGTCACTCGAGATTGAAAGTGTTAGGTAGGAGCACGACTGCCAACTTAAGAGAAGGGATCTCACATTCAATAGGTAATATCGAGTCCACAACATGCACTAACTGGAAAGGGGAAAATCCGGTGGTAGTCTTGACCGAGATTTGGTATGCCCAGAGTGCGGGATATAGCATAATGTGCCAGTCAGACTTAGTCTGGCTAAGAGTTTTCTACAAAATTGTCTTGAGAGACTTGTTGAAGGCCTATACCTGTCCATTTTCCTGGGGGTAGTAAGGGGAAGAATGACCATGCCTAAACCCCAGCTTGGATGCTATCTCTTCCATCATTTCGTTTTGAAGGTGACTGCTATGAGAAGTGACAATCTCACTCGTGATACCGAATCTGGCAATAATTTGATTGAATACAAAGAATGTGACAATCTTCCCGTCGATTTTAACTGTAGGCATGGCCTCAGACCACTTAGTAAAGTAGTCAACGACCACAATAATGTGCTGATTCCCCCTAGCTGAAGTTGGGTTGCAATCCACGAATTCCACCCCCCACTTGGTCAAGGGATCGATGGTAATGAATGGGTGAAGAGGGGCTGGATGTGAGTGCATTTTCCGAGTGAACACCCGGCAAGGGTGACACTTCTTAACCACTTCAACACAATCTTTAAAGATAGATGGCCAGAAATAACCGACTCACAAATTTTTTTGGGTTGTCACAAGCTCGGATAGATGACCACCACAAGCCCCAATGTGGAAATCGTTTAGAACTGACTTGGCTTCTTTGTGAGATAAACAATGACATAGGATATTGTCTATTCCTCGACGATACAAAGTGTTTCCGACGATAGTGTAATTCTTAGCTTGGTATCGTACACGTCGTCGGTCATCTCGCGAGAGATGCTGAGGGAACTTCAAAGTTTGAAGATAGAGAACAATGTCTCCCTACCAGGGGTCAGACGATGAGACAAGAAAAATGTGTTCATCCGCAAATGAATCAACATGGATAACATCCTCATCTAATCGTGGAAAGTCGGATATTAACTCCACAAAGACTAGTGATTTCTTGGATTTCGCAGAAGCGAAATCGAGATCAAATTCTTGTAAAATGACAATCAATTTATTATATTTCCCCCCTATGATATGCCTGGTAAGGACATATTGAAATGGAATGAAATCGACAACCACAATAGTCTTACAAAGCAATATATAATGGCGTAAACGTTGGACTGCGTAAATGACAACCAAAACTACCTTTTCAACGTGAGAATAATTGAGCTCAGGAATGACTAAGTTTCGACTAAGATAGTAGATGACGTGCTCGCAGAGCTCATCATCCTCCTAAACCAAAACCATACCAATCGTCTCCTGGAATGCGATGACATAAAGCAAGTAATCCCTACTGTAGTCAAGAGACTTCAATAGGGGTGTTGATACCAAGGATTTCTTCAAAGCATTGAAGGACTCCTGGGCTCATTCATCTAGATAAAAGGGGCGTCCTTCAAAAGACACATGAAACCCTTAGCAATATTGGCATAGTTACTATAAACCGATGTAAAAAGTTATCTTTCCCCTATAAACCTTGAAGTTGTCGAATAGTGCATGGGGGAGGCAACCGAAGTATTGCCTCAACCTTTAATGGATCTACCATGATCCTAGTCTCAGAAACTAGAAATCCCAAAAGATGACCAGACCTAATGCAAAAGATGCACTTATGAGGGTTCAACCGGATTCTATAGTAACAACATCTTTCAAAAACTAGACAAAGGTGCTTAGAGTGATCCACTCTCTTACGAGAGTGAGCAGCAAGATTGTCAAGATAAGCTTTGACTATATGCTTAAGATCGTGGAATGCAAAGATCATAGCACGTTGGAAGGTTGCTCCAGCGTTTTTAAGGCTGAAAGGATTTTTCCGGTGTGCGAAAGTACCCCAAGGACAAATAAATTCTGTCTTGTGTTGATCCTCGGGTTTAATTTGAATTTGGTTATACCCTAAAAATCCATCCATAAAATAAAACACTTCTCTTCCCGCACACTCGTCAAGAATCTGATCGATGAAAGGTGTCGAGAAGTTGTCTTTAGAACAAGATTTTTTTAGGTCACGAAAGGCCATGCATACATGGATGGTTCCTTTCTTTTTATTCACATGAACAGGATTGGATACCCATTCAGTCAAGGGAACTAGGTAGATGAAGCCAACATTAAGCATTTTCTCTACCTCTACCTTAATAGCAGGGGCCTTCCAGGGATTGACAGCTCTAAGACGTTGTCGAACAGGCTTAGAATCCGGATAAGTTCTAATCTCATGCTCGATAATACAAAGGTCGATTCCTGAAATCTCTTCATATGACCAAGAAAATACATCTCGGAATTCCTTGAAGAGTTTGGTGTAGATAAGGATTTCTTCTAGCGGACAATCCGCACCGATATGTACGTTTTCAATCTTGCCAGGGGTACGAGAGATATCAATCATGATGGTAGGAGAGATACTTGCCATATTTACTTCAGCATAAATGCTGTGCGTATCAAGTGGAACTACGATGTGACCAACTATCTCGCTCAAAGTAGATCGAAATTCATCTTGATCGATTCTTTCAAGCTCTGGGAGAAAATAAGAGCGATGATGCATATAATCCCAAGGTTTGTCGGAACCATTCATGGCTGTGATATTAGCTTCATACGAGGGAAAACTCTCATCATGGAAGTCATGTGAACAAGACAACGAAGTGGCCCATATGGGCTTAAGAACAAGATCCTCCTCATCTGTCGGTGAGGTAACAGGATTGAGATCGGCGGAAGAGTCAAGAACAACTTGATACGCAATTTCCACTGCCGATAGTGGCATGTCCATTCCAGCATGCGACTGAACTTTACAAGATGAAGTTGAGGAATGTAGGGTCCAAGGATCGTTAAAATAGGAAGTGCAGAAAGGAATGAACCTCTTTGACAAAACGAGCCTACTGGACATGGCATAAACGCGGTGAATCGGTGCCATGAAGTCGAAGGTAACCATAAGGGATAAATACATTCTGACACCGATATTCTCAGTTGATGGCCAATAATTGTTGACCACAGGGATCGACGTTCCAACAGATGCATTGGGGCTAGCATACACAAAGGATAACTGGTCAATCGTCACTATCTTCCCATCAGGAGGAAAACAAAGAATACATAAGATGAACTATACGATGACGATCATCACATAAGTCCAATTGCATCCTAGTAATAAGTTATAATCAAGAGGTGCATCAACTACCTCAACATCCACCTCTACCGTCTTCCCACCTAACTAGACCGAAAAGGCAGGAAGAATACTGTGATGACGGAAGGAATGACCATCAAAATAAGTCAACATGGTTGACGATTGAGAAAGAGTCAGAGAGCCGATATCTTTCCAATA
>JZKD02S0500976.1:0-16941 GCA_000966675.3 Picea glauca | reverse complement strand
GAGCCAGGAATGAAGTCTCTCTTTCAGTCACAGAGGTATCAACATAAGATTTCCAAGTCTACAGGAAAAGGACCAAGAATAGCCATACACATGATAGGTCTAGAGAAGAAGAAACNCAGGTACAATATGAGAAGAGAGCCAAGAATGAAGTCTCTCTTTCAATCACAGAGGTATCAACATAAGATTTCCAAGTCTACAGGAAAAGGACCAAGAATAGCCATACACCTGATAGGTCTAGAGAAGAAGAAACTCAGTCCACCATAGTTATGGAGGGACCACATTCATCAGTCTTCCGAGGCAACCAACAAATGGTGTCTACTTCCTCATCCAATAAACAAGCAGACATCACACTGTCAGCTAAGTCCTCACAAGATCCTGCAGGATTTAATATCTTTGAGAAGTACAACTTGATCAAAAAGAAGAATGAGCTACTGACTAACAACACCTATGCACAATTTTGGAAGCATACATATACAACATAGCACAAGTTACTATCTGTATTTGACACAGATAAAGGAAGGATGCACATGGCATTCTTGCAGGCACAAGTTCCTCATCCTAAGACAATTTCTCATTACAAGAGGGAAACATTTGAATTTGATGTAAAAGAGGTGCATCCAACTGATCAAATGGATATGCATAGGAAAACTGAAGAGATGATTTCATCCTCCATGGAAAATACATCCTTGACTGCTGCAAAATTGCAGGTCTCTTTAAACAATGTCCAGTCTCAGTTGAAACTGGAAAATATATCTTCTCTAGCGAAGGATAATAAGATCAAATCTCTTGAGGAGATGCTACTAAAAATTGGTTATGATCCATCCAATGTTAAATTAGTTGAGGAAATACTAAAGAAGAAAAATGATGACATATCATCTTTGAGAAAACAACTAAAACTCTCAGCCACTAAAGATTCACAAGCAAAGGAAATGGCTGAGAGTGAAGGCCACAAGGAGGAAATGCTGAAACTGATAATGGAGCAGAATGCACAGATTAAGGAGATGGAGCTGAGCTGGATAAGTTAGTCAAAGAGGAGGAAAAGAGTGTGCCAATGGCTGTCATCCCACTGAATGCAGTTCCTCTCACATGAATCAGTACATTAACAATGACCACAACAACATAAATCCCACCAACCATTCCAGTGATAGTTCCAAATGCATCTGAGAAATTGGTGAAGTCAATGGAGGACATGACCCTACAAGGAGAAGAAATCAGAAGATTGCAAGAAGAGATTAATAACCTTCATAAAATTAAATCTATGTTCCAGTCCAACTACAACATAGAGATGCACAAATCACAGAGACTCACCCAAGAAACACATAAGTTGCAGAAGGAGACAGTCATGGCCAAGACATTGTCAGAAGCCAAGGAAAACATATGGATGGAGATCAACAAGTCAATGACAGAGATATGGCCCCTTATAGAAATTGTGTTTGAACAACATGAACTGGTACAGAGATCCAGACAAGCCATTGACAAGATAAGGGAATAATTGGGAGAAAGGCCCATAGAGACCACTAAAATCATCAGGTTCTAAAACTACTAAACCAAAGAAGAGCTAGAGGCATTGGAAATTGAAGACAAGACATAAACCATCCTTGAGATCAAGAAGGTTTTGACCAAGAAAGGATTGATGCTGCAACTAGAAGAGAAATCTCAGACAATGGACATTGGAGTGCAAATACTTTTCAGCAAGCTTGATTCACTGCACAAGAAGGGACTTCCAGGTTTACTAGTGATCAATGATAAACTTATCACTCTCTCTGATTACAAGCAGAAGATCCTCGCAGTAGCGAAAGATGGTTCTGAATTTGCAGGCATACAAGGGAGCATTACTGGCAAGGCTTTATTAGACACTTTACAGTTGGACTTGAGCATCCAACATGAGATAAAATACATCTTGATCACAAAGCTTACCTTTTCCAAGTACGCTGAGATGGATGAAACATACATGAGGTTACTCAAGGTTTCCATCCCTAGTCAAAAGAGATGGGAAGACATATGCGCTTTACTCGAGTAGAGGTGATATGGACATCCGAGTCAACATGAGGAAAAATCAAGTCAAAGTGATGAATCACCAACTACTTTCCTCAGAATCAACACCAAGGATTCAAACAGATCATCAACAGTCCTATTATTTTGTAATTTGTAATCTAGTTAGTTAGATTTTTCCTCCACCATATCCTAGTCATTAATGACATGATCAGATGTAATTTTTGTATAAATACTTCTCACTTAGAAGTATTGAGGGTTGATTTTTACGCCCAAGGAGATATCTTTGTAATCTTTTCAAGAAGACCGACTAGTAATAAAAATACTATTCACAGGATTATGGCATTTGAACGTTGGTGATGTTTATCTTTCTCTGTTATCATTATGTTTTTTGCTTCTAATCATTAAAAGGAGGTTCATGAACATAATTTGTCTCATGCACTTTTTTTCTGGTCTTTTGTTGATCTACATGTTTTCATCTGATATTAAGAAAATAAATTCTTAATTGCTTCTTTGTTTGGTTGACTCTCTCACCTATTCTATCTTTACATCACATTTGATTCTAATAGATCCTACATTCTCACTATTTCGCCCCGTGAAGAAGTATTATAAAAGCTGTATCTGATATTAATCTTTAATATAGACCCCATATCCCAATGTATGTTTAATGCAAAGTCTTCAACCAATCTTTATAAACAAAACAAAAATCTCAGATTATTTTAACTAGCCTAATATCTAAAACTCAAACAGATCTAAATCCTATAGAGACATCCCTCTCTGAAACTGGCAGGGCTAGATCCTAGTTTCAAAAGCAGTTTTGGTAAATTACCTCTGTCAGTTTCTTCTGTCCTTAACAATATCGGAGAATTATAGAGTGCTAACATAGTGGCGACCATACTAGGGACTCAACAATTAATTTTTCATCCTTACGATTTCTCTTCCCTAGATAAATAAAACTTTATTTATGAACAAATCAAAGATCTAACTTTCAAAGAGATAAATGTTCAGAGGTTGTTGAAATTTTGTATATATTAATTTATATTTCTTAAAGTTTAAAGTTCTGGCTCCAAAAAGAATTCGCACTAGATCTCATCCCGATCTAGAACTTGTAACAATGGTAGATAATCCAGAAAAATTAATCAGAAAAATAAACATAGTGAAAGGTCAAGGGAGTAGCAGTCCTCTTCTTAGGGTCAATTCTCTTCCAGAGAAGCTTATCTAAATACAGGACATTGATTTTGACCTACCTTTTGATCACAACCTTTTCAGAACTAAATCTGATAGCTTTGTGGATGAAATAGTATTAGATCAAACCATCCTCCAACCTAAAACCCTTGAAAGAATCTCTCATAGAACAAATTTTGATCAACGAATCCTTCAAGAGTTTGAGAAACTACAGGATCTATCATCTAAACTAGATCAAGATCTATCTAAAGCCCATTTTCAACAACCTAATGAGCTTTCTTCCATTTCTATTGCTGCATCTTCTGTCAATCCTCAAGTAACTTAGTCCATACTTCCAAGCCCTATCTCTTCCACATCTTCTGTCACTTGCCCACCAATCACACATGTTCTCATTCAGCCTCCCCCACCAATCATGGTAGTGATATATGCTCCCCTGGTGTTAGGTGCTCCCTTACATGGCATGCCCCAGACTATCAAAACTAGGCTTCCTCAGTTTGATGGTACCAGAACCCTTAATGCACAACATCACGTGGATAAAATGAATGATTTCTTCGATTTGCAGGAAGTTGATGAGGCAGATGTCCAGATGAGACTCTTTGCACAAATTTTATCTGGCGAGGTCAAAAAATGGTTTAAAACATTACGTGTATCTAGCATTGCTGATATTGCTGCTTTTCACCGAAGTTTTCTTGACAGATGGGAGGTAAAGAAAAACCCTCTCCAAATTTTATCTGAATATGAGAATATCAAAAGAAACCAAGGGGAAACAATACAAGACTATTGCATTTGTTTTAATAATATCTATAATGCAATTCCTGTTGATATCAAACCTCCTCAAGGCCTGGCCTTAATCAAGTTCCCTGATGGATTTGATCCTAATATGTCCTACCAACTGAGAGAAATAAATTTTGCCACTCTAGAAGATATGAAGATGAGTGCTATAAGTGTTGAAGCAAATATACTAGCTAGGAGATCTAGACAGAGAAATGAAAGGAGAGTTACAATTAAAGAAGAACCTTCCACTTCTTCTTCAGATACCAAAATTGATTCTTTAGTAAGGACCATGGAGAGAATGATGGAAAGATTGCAAATCAATGATAGAAACCCACATAGAGAGAATCGACCTACTCCTCATATTCAAAATCTTAATTTCAGAAGGAACCCTCCCCAAATCAGACAGAGAGAGACTAGAGACCAAAGGGAACAAAGAGGTCTTGATCAAAGAATTAGGCCACCTCTTCAAGAAAACTATGCTGATGAAGGGGAAGAGGTAATTAAGGAGTTGGATGACATTCACATAAACCTTATGGGGGTTAACGATAATGATTCCATTTTTCTCACTCAGGAAGACCAATAAATTTTTCTCCTTTCACAGACCTAAGTAGAGGAGGAAGAGTCAGAACAACAAGCCTTTGAGAACACAATAATGGAAGTCTACATAAAATACAAACTGAGAAGCAAGAAGTCTAACTACAACCCAAATAAGAAAGCTGTTGAATCTAAGAAAACCTCAGATACTTCTCCTAAGAAAGTTCCCGAGAAGAAAAATCCAGAAACTAATGCAAAAAGAATTCCTGAATCTTTACCAAGGATAGCTCAAACCGAGGTTGCATCCACAAGTCAACCTAGTACTACTGCACAAAAAAATGTGTTTGATAATCAGAATTTTAGAGGCAAAGCATAACTTCTACCACTTTCAACTTGGAAAGTGAATTGGCCAAACTGAAAATTTCTATTCCTTTGACATAACTAATGAACAAAAATGCTTATAAATCACAATTGATCAAAGCATTAAACATAGAACCAGGAGTAGGGACATATACTGTGAATGTTGCTGATGATCAACCTGAGCTAATTTTTGGTCCTGAGGTTGAGGGACAAATTGACAATGGTTCTGTTTCTCCTTTTTACATCAGTCTGAAAATTCATGACAAGACATTACACAATGCCATGCTGGATTTTGGTGCTTCTCACAATCTTATGCCCAAGGCTATGATGGAGAAATTGGGGCTTGATATCACCAGGCCTTACAAGGAGTTATACTCTTTCGATTCAAGCAAGGTTAAATGCATAGGTCTGATCAAAGACTTGTGTATTACCCTGGCTCAAATCCCAGCTAAAAGCATGGTGATGGATATTGTTGTTGCATATATTCCTCCAAAATATAGTATGTTATTATCTCGATCATGGGGTGCCAAGCTAAAGGGTACTTTACAGTTAGACATGTCTTATGCCACCATTTCTGTATTTGGTCAATATAGAATATTGTACAAAGAGACTCTGATGAAATACATGGTCAACAATCAAGAGAAGACACATAAATATACTTTGTACTCTGTTCATTCTGAACTGGACTCTTTCATTTTATATAATGATGGTGACTTGGACAATCAAATTGCAAAATTAGAAGATGATGCGTCTAGCCTAGAGGAAAATCAAGTAATTACTGAGGAAAGTAAAACGAACAAAAATTTATGAACCACATATACTCTTTGGAGTATGGATTTTGATGGAGCAGTCAATAAAGAAGGAGCATGAGCTGGGGTGTGGGTGCATAATCATAAAGAGAGGTATTCAGAAAGCTACTCTTATAAATTAAATTTCCGGTGCACCAATAACATAGCTGAGTATGAAGCATTGATGCTCGGCCTGAATTTGTTGAAGAAAATTGGTGCCAAAAGGATTATGGTAAGAGGTGATTATGAAATTCTCATTAAACAAATCAAATGTGAGTATTTTTCCAAACATCCTAGACTTAGAGATTATAGAAATGTTGTTTTGTATTTTCTACAATGTTTCACTGAAATTGACTTGCAAGTAATTCCCATAGGCCAAAACATACTTGCAGGTGGACTGGCTACTTCGATAGCCACATGTAAAATACCTTTCCATCCAAATCGACAATACACAATAGAGGTGAAATACAGACCGACTGTCCCAAACAATATCAGGTACTAGCAAGTGTTTGGTAACGATGAATAGATTGATGATTTCCTGCAGTCTAAAAATGATTTTGAGTGTGCAAATATTGATGTAGCTAGTGATGATGATAGTGTAAATAAACTAGATTTAGAAGATGATAGTGTAAATAAATTAGATTTAGAAGAAATAAATGAAAAAGATGACATTTTACAATTGAAGAATAATATTTTACCTAGAGGGTTGGTTTCTTTAGAAGAACTGTTTGATTTCAACGATGTAGCAAAAAAGCCAAAAATCGAGCCTACTGGAAAAGAGGTTGAGGAATGTAATATAGGAACAAATGAAAAAACAAAAATGATTAAGCTTTCCAAATCTTTACTTCCTGAGAAAAAACATAAATATATTGAGTTGTTCAAGGAATTTGTATATGTCTTTGCTTGGAGCTATGAGGATTTAAAGTCTTATGACACTAGTATCATATAACACAAAATCCCTATAAAAGAAGAACATAAGCCTTTCAAGAAGAAACCTAGGAGAATCAATCCAAAGTTAATGCCTTTGATAGAAAAATAAATAAAGAAAATGTATGATGCCAAAATAACTGTTCCCTTGATATTTTCAAAATGTGTTTCTAATCTGGTTCCTACCAGAAAGAAGACTGGAGAAATCAGGCTCTGATTTGATTTCAGAAACCTCAACAAATTTTCCCTTAAAGACAACTATCCTCTACCTAATATGGAACATATCTTACAAAAGGTAGTTGGAGCCAGTAGGATCTCTTTACTAGACGATTTTTCTGGCTATAACCAAGTCCTTGTCCACCCTGATGACCAGGAGAAAACAACTTTCACTACACCCTGGGGAAATTTCATGTATGTGAAAATGCCCTTTGGTTTAATGAATGCCGGTGCCACTTTCCAGAGGGCAATGGCCATTGCCTTTGTAGATTAACTTGGGAGGTTTATCGTCATATACTTGGATGATGTAATTGTCTATTAAAAAATGGATGAAGAACACCTACGACACCTCATAAGAGTTTTTGAAAAGTGCAGAAAATTTGGAATCTCACTCAACCCCAAGAAAACTCTGTTTGGTTTAGAAGAGGGAAAACTACTAGGACACATTATATCTAAATATGGAATCAAGATATATCCCAACAGAATGGAATCCATCTAGAAGTTAGCCCATCCTAGAAACATTAAGGAATTGCATTCCTTCATTGGAAAAATAATTTTTCTGAGAAGATTCATACCTAATTTGGCAGAGATCCTCAGAAACATAACAAAAATGCTTAAAACATATACAAAAATAATGTGGAACACATGATCTAAGAGTTCCTTTGATCAAGCGAAATTGGCATTGACACAAGCCGCTATATTAATCAGTGCTGATTTTACTAAATATTTCTACTTATTTTCTTTTGCTTATGAACACACCATTGTAGCTGTCCTTTTGCAGAAAAACAATGAAGGCCATGAACAACCTATAACATTTTTCAGCAAGTCACTGAGAGATGTTGCATTGAACTACAACATAATGGAGAAACAAGCTTTTGCCTTGGTAAAAACAATCAACGATTTTAGAGTTTACAATCTCCATTCACAGACCATTTCTTATGTTCCTAATGAAGTTGTGAAAGATATTCTAACTCAGGATAACCCAGATGGTAGAAGAGGGAAATGGATTGTTGTGATCCTTGAATATGATATAGAAATCAAACCAACCAAACTGATGGCTGAATCAAATTGTCATGCTTTAGATATAAACTTTTTAGCTGCAGTTGATGAACAGAGAGAGAAGGCGACTCCACATGTCAAAGAGGTATTCTCAAATTCTCCATGGTACGTAGACCTTATCTTTATCTTGCATAATTTACAAGCTCCTCCTGGTATGACAAAGACTAAATCTAGATTCTTAAAACTTAAAGTTTTGAAATATTGCATTCTGAATGGAAATATTTACTGGAAATATGCTGAAGGCATTTTACTTAATTGCTTATTAAAATATGAATTTGAAAAAGCATTGCAGGAGTTCCATGAAGGAGGTTGTGGCAGACATTTAAGTTGGAAGACCACTGCTAACAAAATTCTCAGAGTTGGTTTTTACTGGCCCACCTTGTTTGCAGATGTCCATAAAAAGGTAAAATCCYGTCACAAGTGCCATATCTTTGAAGGCAAGAGGAAACTTTTTCCTTTACCTTYGAAACCTATTTCGGTTGAAKMTTGATTCCAACAGTGRGGTTTAGATTTTATTGGAGAAATTCACCCTCCTTCTTCAGGCCAACATAAGTGGATCCTCACARCTACAAACTACTTCACAAAGTGGATTGAGGCTGTACCCTCCAGGCAAGCYACTGACTCTGTCATTATAAAATTCTTGGAAACTAACATTCTATCTTGTTTTGGATTCCCTAGGAAGATTATAACTGATAATGCAACAACCTTCAGATAAAAAAAAATGATAGAATTTTGCAACAAGTATCATATTACTTTGGGACACTCTACAGCCTATTACCCTCAGGGAAATGGGTTCGCTGAGTTGTCTAATAAAATTTTGGTAAATATTATAAAGAAGATGGTGTAGGAAAATAATAAATTTTGGCACAACAAGTTGGTTCATGCACTTTGGGTTGACAAGCTGATTACAAAAATATTGATTCGTATGTCCCCATATCAGTTGGTATATGGAACTGATGTTGTTTTCCCCACCTCTTTGGGTGTTCCTGTTATGAAGCTATTACAAGAAGTACAAGTAGAGCCTAATGAAATACAAAAGAGGATCAATCAGATGATCCAACTCCAACAGTCCAGAGAGGAGGTGTACAACCAGACCCAGGTAATCCAAGAGAACATCAATAAAATTTATGACAGAAGAACTAAGGAGGATGATTTAAAATTGGGTGATGTAGTGCTGAAATGGGATTCTATAAATGAAGACAAGGGCAAGCATGGGAAGTTCGATAATTTGTGGAAAGACCTTTTCATAATCCAGGCATATAGAGGAAACAATGCAT
The DNA here is from genome assembly GCA_000966675.3 of Picea glauca. Classification (NCBI taxonomy): domain Eukaryota; kingdom Viridiplantae; phylum Streptophyta; class Pinopsida; order Pinales; family Pinaceae; genus Picea; species Picea glauca. Next base: position 7,829 of record JZKD02S0500976.1, on the reverse strand, counting down.
TCTTACTCAAGGATAGGGATGGAGATGATCTGCTAGGAGGACCTATAAATGGAAGAATGATCAAACATTATGTTCCACCATAATGAAGATCTTAGTCACTCATCTCATTATACAAGCCACTTTTACTCTTACTTTTATGTCATGTGTGAAGTGATTTTTATTAGATGGTTGAAGCCTGAAGAGAAGGCCCTAAGCCATTGATCTAGACCACCAAATTTACAATCAGAATAAAGCTAATCAAGTTGCAGAAAAAGCACTAGAGAAGAAGTTTCAAGGCATCAGGTAGCTGGTTCTTGGCACCTCACAAGGAGAGAACCATCCCCAAATGGAGCCACTGTTATAACCCCATGTTTCATAGGATCACCTGGTGATTCTAATCTCTTCTTCTAGTTGCATTGTATTGTAAATAATATTTTATGCTACAAATTATTTGCAAAAGAAAAGAAAAAGAAAAAGAAAAAGAAAAAGAAAAAGAAAAAGAAAAAGAAAAAGAAAAAGAAAAAGAAAAAGAAAAAGAAAAAGAAAAAGAAAATAAAATAAAATAAAAGAAAAGAAAGAAAAATATAAAATATAAAAAATCAAAAGAGGGTATCAAAAGATAAAAAGAGAAAAGAGAAAAAAGATAAAAAGATAAAACCCCATGGAATAAAATTGGTTTGAGTCATACTGTCTAACCATGATCACACCCTTTAAATTTATGCAGATAGGATAGTTAATAAATTGGGCTAAACAGTCTAATCTTAGCCTAATTAGATAGGTTAGTGAATAAGTTTGGCCAAGCAGTCTAATCTTGGCCAGACATCTTAAGTTAGAGTAATTATTGACCCAACGGTTGATTCTGGGTTAATGTGCTAGGTAATTAGATTAGAAGATAGGTCAACATGTTTTGTTTCAATAAAATTTGTAAAAGGATGATTAAATGCCTTTGATTTGAGTTAATCTAATGTGTTTTTGATCCCTTGGTGGAAAAATAAAGAAAGGGAAGCTAGCAAAAACCCATAACATGTTTTTATCCTAAGTCTAGCAGGATTTGACAGCTTTGCCGCTTTGTGGCTAAAAGGCACATTAATCTCAGTGGTTGATCAAAGCACGCTTAGATCTACGGTCAGTAGTGAATGCCAGATGCCCTTGAACATTTTTCCTTTAACGATGGGGGAGGGGGTCCAAGTTGGTGGCTTTCCTAGTGTGGGACCCTCATAACGTGTCAACTTCACATTAACTCGGGCCCGCCTCACTCATTCCCTCTTACCGCCTACCCCCCCCTCCGATATACTGCCAAACCAATCATCAATACCATCATTGTACTAAGCCACCAATCTCCACTACCCTGCCTCCACGTCACACCCCACTCACCTGTCACACATCACATCCTATCCACCCGTTGGCCATTCAATGTTTTTCCCCATGACTGTTACCTGTCCGACTCACCATCCGCTCCATAACATACACCTCCCTATGCCATTAAACTCTGTTCTTTCGCCATTCACGCACTGCTCATCGATCCAGACACAGTCGACACCATCGTTTCTCATTCTCAAGACAACTACCATCAATCTCACAGTCGAACAAGTTCCATTAAACAAGGTAATCACATACCACATCATTTTCTATTTGCAGATACCCGTTTGATGATGGCACCCAAGTCTAAATCCGCTGAAACAGAAGAAAATCCTTTCCTCCCTCCTTTCATAGACTTAGATCGCATCCCCTTGGCCGATAAAGATTATATAATTGCAGATCCGAAGTGTGAATTCGACTTCTTCGAATTACACTTCTGGCTCAAAGATATATTTCTAGACCAAAGCGATGAGATCGGGCTCTGGGAGTCTAACCTCCCACTGTATTTATTTCCCCAGACCCCCCATTTTCCTAAGTTCGCCCTGAAGTGCCAAGCTCACTACCTTCCCGACCAAAGGGCCATTGTGTCTTCATCGGGTGAAACTCTATTCACCATCACCCTAGAAATAATAAACCAAATGCTGCAGATACCTAGAACTGACTCTGTCCCCCCCTTCTCCATTGAAATCCTTACTGAGCTTTACCAAAAACTCTCCTTCCCTTAGAGAGCTGAAATATTTGAACTCTTCATACCTGAAAATGCATAGTTACCTAAAAAGAATCCCCTGTATCACTCTTCCATATTCTCAGTCAAAGGTAACTAGATCATTTCCTCCCTATGTTGCTTGCTAGGATACTATTCTGATGAATGGGTAGATGAACCCATTCTGGGTTTTCTATCCATCTTCTCCAATGAAGAAAAGTATACTACACAATTTGATTACAGTCAGTTTCTGGCTGAGAATATCCATGAACAACTTTTCAAGTTCTCCAAAGAAGGGATGTTCCGGTACTCTTCAGTACTGATATATCTTTTCCTCCTCTTTTAGGCCGACAAATTCACTTTCTCCCTCTAGAAATCAGATCAAGATGGAAATCCTCAACCAGTGACCTCTTGGACATCAATAGTGAGGAATAAATCAACATAGTTCAACTTCAAACGATTCATTTACCAATTTTACCATCCAGTGGTATGCATGCTCAACAACCGAACATAACTAAGAATAAATGAGGAAGTCCAGAGGATTCTGCACCTGTCAGACCTAGCCAAAACAAGAGATTGGTACCTTTACCAGGACCATACAAAAATCAAGGTCTATGGGTGTGAATTACCTCCTTACAAGCCGCCTAAGTACCTTCTTGTCAGAGTTTTTTCCCTGGAATACATCAGACATATGATCCACTCTTATGACATCCACTTTGTGGCATTCAAGAAGAAGAAACAAGTCAGGATCAAAGGATAGATAGGTTCATTCATATGAAACAATAGAGTTGTAGGGGAAGAAGACAATAATCCTTTAAAGGAAATGAATTTCAGCCTAATCTTCCCATGACATTATGACCCCTGTGGCATTATAGTAGAAACCATGATAAAAAACAAAATCTCTCCTTATGCTCATGTGCCGAAGCCTGAAATTGAAAGGTTCATGAATCAGACAGAGTGGCAGGAAAATACTTTTCTACATACAAAACAACAACCTTCACCTGCCAAAATTTCACACACCATCACTCCACAGGTACAAGCTGAGAAGAGATCTAGGAAATAAGTCTCTCCTTCAGTCATAGAGGTATCAACAAAAATTTTCCAAGTCTACAGGAAAAGGACCGAGACTAGCCATACACCTGATAAGTCTAGAGAATAAGAAACTCAGTCGACCATAGTTATGGAGGGACCACATTCATCAGTCTTCTGAGGCAACCAACAAATGGTGTCTACTTCCTCATCCAAGAAACAAGCAGACATCACATTGTCAGCTAAGTCTTCACAAGAGCATGTAGTACTTAATATCTTTGAGAAGTACAACTTGATAAAAAAGAAGAACGAGCTACTGAATAACAACACCTATGCACAATTTTGGAAGCATACGTCTACCACACAACACATGTTACTATCTGCATTCGGCATAGAGAAAGGAAGGATGCACATGGCGTTCTTGCAGGCACATGTTCCTCATCCCAAGACAATTTCTGATTAAAAGAGGGAAACATTTGAATTTGATGTAAAAGAGGTGCATCCAACTGATCAAATGGATATGCACAGGCAAACTGGAGAGATGATTTTCTCCACCCTGAAAATACATCCTTGACTGCTGCAAAATTGCAAGTCTCTTTAAACAATGTCCAGTCTCAGTTGAAACTGGAAAATATATCTTCTCTATCCAAGGATAATAAGATCAAATCTCTTGAGGAGTTGGTACTAAAAGTTGGCTATGATCCATCCAATGTTAAAGCAAATGAGGAACTACTAAATAAGAAAAATGATGACATAACATATTTGAGGAAACAACCGAAACTCTCAGCCACTGAAGATTCACAAGCAAAGGAAATGGCTGAGAGTGAAGGCCACAAGGAGGAAATGATGAAATTGATAATGGAGCAAAATGCACAGATTAAGGAGATGGAGGCCGAGCTGGCTAAGTTAGTCAAAGATAAGGATCAGAGTGTGCCAATGGCTATCATCCCACTGAATGTGGTTCCTCTCAAAAGAATCAGTACAAAACCAACAACCACAACAACAAAAATCCCACCAGCCATTCCAGTGACAGTTCCAGACGCATATGAGAAATTGGTGAATTCAATGGAGGACATGACCCTGGAAGGAGAAGAAATAAAAAGATTGCAAGAAGAGATTAATAACCTTCATAAAATGAAATCTATGTTCCAGTCCAACTACAACACAAATATGCACAAATCTCAGAGACTCACCCAAGAAATACAGAAGTTTCAGAAGGAGACAATCATGGCCAAGACACTGTCAGAAGCCAAGGAAAAGATATGGATGGACATCAACAAATCAATGACAGATATATGGCCCCTTATACAAATTGTGTTTGAACAACATGAATTGGTACAAAGAGCCAGAAAAGCCATTGACAATATAAGGTAAGAATTGGGAGAAAGGCCTACAGAGGCCACTGAAATCACCAGGTTCTTAAACTCCAAAACCAAAGAAGTGCTAGAGGCATTGGAAATTTAAGACATGACATAAACCATCCTTGAGGTCAAGAATGGTTTGATCAAGAAAGGATTGATGTTGCAACTAGAAGAGAAAGCTCAGACAATGGACATTGGAGTGCATAGATTTTTTAGCAAGGTTGATTCACTGCACAAGAAGGGACTTCCAGGTTTACTAGTGATCAATGATAAAATCATCACTCTCTCTGATTACAAGAAGAAGATCCTTGCAGTAGCGAAATATGGTTCTAAATTTGCAGGCATACAAGGGAGCATTATTGGCAAGGATTTCTTAGAAACTTTACAGTTGGGCCTGAGCATCCAACATGAGATAAAGTACATCTTCATCACAAAGCCTACCTTTTCCAAGTACACTGAGATGGATGAAACATATAGGAGATTACTCAAGGTTTCCATACCTAGTCAAAAGAGATGGGAAGACCTACGCGCTTTACTCGAGTAGAGGTGATGTGGACATCCAAGTCAGCATGAGGAACAATCAAGTCAAAGTGATGAATCATCAACTACTTTCCTCAGAATCAACACCAAGGATTCGAGCAGATCATCAACAATCCTATTATTTTGTAATTTGTAATCTAGTTAGTTAGATTTTTCCTCCACCATATCCTAGTCATTAATGACAGGATCAGATGTAATTGTTGTATAAATACTTCTCACTTAGAAGTATTGAGGGTTGATTTTTGCGCCGCCTAAGGAGCTATCTTTGTAATCTTTTCAAGAAGATCAACCAGTAATAAAAAGACTATTCACAGGATTCTTGCATTTGAACGTTGGTGATGTTTATATTTATCTATTATCATTATGTTTTTTGTTTCTAATCATTAAAAGGAAGTTGAAGAACAAAATTTGTCTCAGGCACTCTGTTTCTGGTCTTTTGGTGATCTACATGTTTTCATTTGATATTAAGCAAAGAAATTCTTAACTGCTTCTTTGTTTGGTTGACTCTCTCACATGTTCTATCTTTACATCACATTTAATTCTAATAGATCATGCGTTCTCAATATCTTGCCCCGTGAAGAAGTCTTATAAAAGCTGTATCTGATTTTAATCTTTAATATAGACCCCATAGCCCAATGGATGTTTAATGCAAAGTCTTCAGCCAATATTTATAAACAAAACAACAAACTTAGATTATTTTAACTAGCTTAATATCTAAAAACTCAAACAGATCTAAATCCTACAGAGAGACCCCTCTCTGAAGCTGGCAGGGCTAGATCCTAGTTTCGAAAGCGGTTTTGGTAAGTTACCTCTGTCAATTTCTTCTTCCATTAACAACCTTTGAGAATTACAGAGTGCTAACATGAGTTTCCATTTCTTTTTAGCATACATTTTGATCAGGATGAGTGTGTTGGTTTAGGGAAGACCGACTGCAAAATCCTTTTTATTTTATTTCTTTTTTCTTGTTATTTTCTTTTAAAAGTTGTGTTCTGTAAAAACATTGGTCGATTTTAATAAATACAGTAAAAAAAACTCTGCTCCTGACCTACACTTACATGCAAAATAAGAGACGTCGGGAAAGTACAATATTCCAAAAAATCATATTTGTCTTTGTAAGAATACTACCTGGGGAAGCAATGAAATATCTACCTAGTGGCCTGGTAATGCTAAATGGAATTATGGATAGATGGAAAGAATCACACGTACCTATGGAGAGAGCTAGGAAAGCCCCCACCTTAATACTTTCACCTTGTTGAAAAATAGATATCCTCCTCTCTGACTCACTCTTGGCATTTCTTCCATAAAAAAATGATCTATATGAAAAAGAGTGTGAAGTCTGAGAAGGTATGCAGATAACTCTTTCAGGGCTATGGACGCTCACTGGTAGCGGAGCAAGGTATGTGATGTCGGGGTGACTCTGTCGGGGCTATGAACACTTGCTGGAAGTAGAGAAACACCGTAATAAAATGAATGATAACTAAAAGGCCTCAAGCCAATGGACTCCCTACTCGACTCTTGTCTAGAAAGGGCATGGATTGGGGTTAAAAGGAAATGGGGTGGAAAAGCTAAGCCCCACAGGCAGATCCAAATTTGTGAACCCGAGAACTTGTGTACACATTGATAGAAAAGGTTATGTTGAAAACGAATAGAGTAAAGCTAGAGGGTTCCTCAACCAATTTTCACAGGCTAAGCATGAGGGAAGGAGAAAAGATTCTGTTTTTGCCTATAGAGTCACCATTTGTTGAGCACTCAACACACCCTAAAATATTTTGCGAAATTTCTTTCTTTTTGGGTACCACTTATCATTTTTTGAATCAGAGTCAGTATTGTGGGATGGATGAATTTATATGTTGTTATCGAGTCTTGTTATTGATTATTCTTTTTTGTTTGAAGTTGTTAACAGATTGATCTTTTTTAGTAACATGGCATGAAAGGCCTAAAATGTACATGGCTTGAAACTTTTTCAATGATCGTTGATCGACAAATTATGGTCTATAAGATAATTGTTTAACATTGCCAATATTCTTTTGGCATCGACGAAATCCAAGATATATATCACAAATGCGAACAACCATAACAAATTTCCAATCACTGATGGTCGATACGTTTTAGGCATCGCCAAACTCTGAGGGTCAAAATTGCAAAACATTGACCGTCACAAATCGTTGATCGTCGATACATCATCGGTGTTGGCGAAATATGCCGTTGTAGCCAGGGATGCATGTCTAAACAAAGTCACCGATGCCGAAAAACGTTTCTCATGAAGAGGTCAAAATCAATAAGCCACGTGTCTTTTCCACGTAAATAGTTCATATGATTTAGTCTCTTCCCCCCATCATCTTTTGAGGTTCCCCATGCCATATATGTACTTCCATGTCAACATTTCCATGTCAATGCCATACGATGGTTTTAATCGACGTCAGAACTTTTTCCTAAAGGTATCAATGAAACAATGTCTGAGGAAAATTGTCAACGTCGATTCACTCATTTACTATCGACAGATTGATGGGTCACCAAACGCTGAGGTTTTTTCATCGAACCTTTGTCATTATACACCAAAAATCCTGGCCGATCTGTGCTGTTGTTCCATTAAAAAAACCTTGCTTTTTTTTCTGACGCCGATCATACTAGTTTCTTGTGAACACGAAAAGGACTGGTGATTTGATGGGACACCCCTAGCTGAGGTAAGACAAAATTATGCATTTTGTAGATTGTTAAGAACCAAACATCAATATAGCATAGTAAAACCTTAGGAAAAGTACTCAACGCCTTGAAAAAGAGATAATTTTAGATAATAAGCCTCTTCGAGGGGGAAACCTCCTTTTACCCCACTTAAATGTTCAAGTACAAGATGATTC
>JZKD02S0500964.1:276310-293062 GCA_000966675.3 Picea glauca | reverse complement strand
AGTGGGTGAGTATTAGAGAGATAGTTAGAGAAACAAAATGAGAGAGGTGAGAGATAGATAGGTAGAGAGGAAGTAAGGGTAAGAGACAACCAAAGAGAGATGATGGGAGGGTCAGAGTTGGTAGAATATAGAGGGATTGAGGGAGGAAGGGAGGGAGAGAGAGGTGACTAATAAAGGTGGAGAGAGGGAGGGAGGGTGAGAGAGAGTGAGAGAAACATGGAGGGAGGGATGGTGAGAGATGGAGGTAGGAAGAGTGATATAGATGGGCGATAGAGAGAGTGGGAGATTTGAGTAGATGGGTAGTGTTGATGATTGTAGCTTCATGAGACATTCTCCAGGTCATTCTCCTCTGCATTGAGTTGAGACGACTTGTGAGACAACCCATGTGATGGGTGTGTCATACTCCTATGGACTGAGTTGAGATGATATGTGAGGTCTCTTTTCATTCTCCTATAGAATCACTTGATATGAATTGATATGGTCTCTTGTCAGACTCCTATGGACTTAGTTGAGTCGACTTGAGATGGCTCTCGAGATGGTACTCATATGGACTTAGATGGTACTCGTATGGACATAGTTGAGTTGATATGTTGAGAGTGACGTCCTTATTTCTGAGAATAGGTGGACATGTCCCTAGTATCTGAGCACTAGAGGATGTGAGACATCCTTGCTATATTTTCCAAGATTAAAGATTATTGTGCGACCCTAATTTTGTATTGTGAAGGCTACAAGCCAAGTCCACTATGTAAAATATGATTATTATTGTGTAAAGAATAACTATATTTCTTATTTGTAAAAGTCCACCCTATTCTGAAAATAGACACATCCATTTGATGTGCTAGGTCATGTATAAATAAGAGTTGATCCCCACTGTGGATCAATCGCTCTTCATTGTCTGATTCTCTCAATGCTACTTTAGGGATGAAGTGCACACTCCTCTTCTGCGCAAATTTTCATGGTCATAGAAGCACCATCTTGTGTGCTCTATTGTTTGTGCTCTGTGTGGGATATTTTCTTGACTCAATCGTGAAGGATTGTTGGGTTTTTCCCTTGATTGAGAAGGGTTTTCTCAGGATAACTTATTGTTTTCTTGTGCGCAGTTATTATTCTTGTGATCTTGGTTACTGAAACTAGTATAGATACATTGTTTATGGTTCAAGTTCATGCTAAATTGAAAATAAACTACATGTTCTTGAGGCAATCATTAAAATTAAACATGTCATCACAGCAGAGTTCCTGGAGATCCATTGCACAAGCCATTTTACGCTAGTTGTCTCCTTCTTGCTACAACTGGAAAAAAGACCCACTCCATTTTCCTTGTCAAGCTAGTTTTAACACCTTCCCTTGAAATGTTGGGCCTGATTTCTTCACAGATGTGTATGGCCTAGTCCTATGTACCACCTACAATGCGTGGTGGCATTTGAAACTCAGGCCAAACATGACATGAAATTGAAAGGAGATGTGTGCATTTAAAAATGCACAGGCTCTTCATTGATCCATACCGCATGAACTTCATTGATCCATAACGCGGGGTGGCATTTGAAAGAAAGGCTAAACATGGCATGAAATTGAAAATCAGAAGCAAAATTGTGGGTAGGGGAAGCAATATAAGACAACATATGCCAATTTTCCACATCCTCACACATGTCATTATAGCATTGATTTAAGAATAATCAATTCTTAATCACTTAACGTGGCAATGACGTGGTGAGCAAGTAAATTTTTAATGTTATTTTTAATCAAATATGTTAAATGTATGTCACGATTCAGTTCTTACCATTTTCATTCCTCCTATAGTAGAGATGATATTTTATTGATCATTATAATATGCACGATATAAGTGTGTAATCTTATGCAATCCTCACTTGTTTTTATATTTATATATCTACATATATATTCCATTATAGGATTTTTTCTCCTATGGTTTTATGGAAACGGAAATGGAAATCACTTGGACCAACAATGTCTATTTGCATTTTAGAAATGTTACATCCTGGTTGTTTCATATAACTGTCATGGTTGTTTCATGTAATCTTATGTGTGTTTGAATATGAAACACTCATTTGTCTCTGGTGTAATGATAGTTTAAGTAGAGACTTTGTTTCCTAGTTTTTGGGAGGTTGTTGGAACTACTTGGATTTGAAAGATTCTCTCCAACTAGATTCTTCCTAGATTGGTGTGATTTTCAATTGGTAGATCAATGTAATTGTCTTTACAGAATCTTTGTGTATTTATATGTACTCTATTTATTTATTGAATAGAACACTCAAGAACAATTTTGGTTTGTTTAATTGTGTAGATACTCTCTCTCCCAATTCCCAATATGGTATGAGAGTGGGACTGGGTCTTACTCCCTCACGAGAGGGATGAAGGAAACAAAATCTTTCATAGAGCTTGTAGGTGAGAGTAGTGTGTTTTTTTGATATGTAAATTGGTTGACGTATATGGAAGCTCGTGTATAGAAATAGATTCTTGTAGGTGAGAGTAGTGTGTTGTTTGTGATCTATAAATTGTGTGGATATACGAGGTACATTATGAGAGAGAAAGAGACCATAGATATTTTCGAGATATCTTTCAGATATGAGAGAAATCATTGATACTGAGCCTTATTGTCATGGAGAAACAACAAGTCATGAGGTTTGGAAAAATTCCATGACCGAAGAGTATCAGTCCATCATGAAAAAGTATATGTGGGATATTGTTTTGAGACCGAAAGGGAAGTCTATAGTGAACTCCAAGTGAATATATAAGATCAAACATGTAGCTGATGGAAGTGTCGAGAAATACAAAGAAATATTTGTGGCTAGAGGATTCTCTCAGGTAGAGGGAATACATCATGAGGAGAAATTTTCTCCTCTTGATCGATACACTTCCATCTGAATAATTATTTCTCTTGCCATATCCATGGGTTGGAGACTACATCGGATGGATGTGAAGACAACCTTTCTTAATGGTGAGATTGAGGAAGAATTTTTCATCGAGAAGTCAGATGGATTTGTGATACATGAGAAGGCGTCTCATGTATACAGGCTGGAGAAAGCCTTGTATAGACTAAAACATGCGCCTCGAGCATGGTATGATAAAATTCATGGATACTTGTTGAGTTTGGGCTTCAAAAAGAGTGTTGTTGATCCAAAACTATACTATCACATTGTTGCTGACAAGTTCTTTATTTTGTTCCTTTATGTTGATGAATTATTCCTCACGAGTTCATAAAGCATTATTGTTGAATGCAAGAATGCATTAGATTCTGAATTCGAGATTAAGTATCTTGGTATGATGCACTAATTCTTGGGACTGGCAATGTGGTAGAGGACTGATGATATTTTTCTGAGTCAAGGGAAATACACAGTGGAGATGTTAAATAACTTTGGAATGGCATACTACAAGCCCATTTCTACACCAATGGTGATGAATATGAAGAAACCAAAGGCAACTTCTTCCGATTTGGGTGATATTGATCCACATATTTACAGACATATGATTGCATCATTGATGCATCTTGTTAACATTAGACTTGATATACTTTATGTAGTGAGTGTGCTTAGTCAGTTTATGAGTCAGCCAAGAAAAACACACTCGATAAAAACGAAGCATGTGTTGAGATATTTACGAGGCACAATTAGTTATGAATTGATATATGCCTCTAGTTTAGACATGAGAATGCATGGATATGGCGATGTAGATTGGGTAGAGAGTGCAGTGGACTAGCAGAGCAACTACATTTGTCTTTTTACTTTGGCATCTGCCCTGGTTTCTTGGTGTAGTAGGAAATAAACTTTTGTGGATTTGAGTACCATAGAAGCAGAGAACATTTCATTATGTGTGGAAGTCCATGAAGGAGTATCGCTTTTCAAGATCCCTGCAAACTTATTTGGACATGAGATGGACTCAACCATTATCCATTGCGATAACCAGAGTTTTCTAAATATCTTAAAGAATCCTGTGTTTCACGATAAATCAAAAGAAATCAAGATCAAATCCCATTACATTAAAGAGAAAGTTTCAAATGTCTTCACCAAAATTCTTTCCAGGACAAGGTTCGAGTACTTCCATGAAAGACTTTTCCTAGTGGAGAAAGCTTCCCTAGCTGAGAGGGAGTTTTGATGATTGCATCTTCATGAGATATTTTCCAGGTCATTCTCCCATATACTGAGTTGATATGATGTGTGAGAGAGCCCATGTGATGGGTGTCTCATACTCCTCTCAACTCAGTTGAGATGATGCCTATGGACTTTTTTCTTGCTCCTCTGGATTGAGTTGAGATGACTTGAGATGGTCTCCTCTTGGACTCATATGGACTTAGCTGAGTCGACTTGATATCGGTATCAAGATGGTACTCATATGGAATTAGATGGTACTGCTATGGACTTAGTTGAGTTGATATGTTGAGAGTGACGTGCATGTTTCTTAGCATAGGTGGACGTGTCCCTAGTGGATGAGCATAGGGGATGTGAGAGATCCTTGTAATATTTTATAAGATTAAATATTATTGTGCGAGCCTATTTTTGTATTGTGAAGGGTACACACCGAATCCACTATGTAAAATATGATTATTATTGTGTAAAGATGCCATGACCGAAAGAGTATGAGTCCATCATGAAAAAGTATATGTGGGATATTGTTTTGAGACCGAAAGGGAATTCTATAGTGAATTCCAAGTGCATATATAAAATCAAACTTGTAGCTGATGGAAGTGTCTAGAAATACAAATCAATATTTGTGGCTAGAGGATTCTCTGAGGTAGAGGGCATACATTATGAGGAGAAATTTTTTCCTCTTGACCGATACACTTCCATCTGTATGATTATTTATCTTCCCATATCCATGGGTTGGAGACTACATGAGATGGATGTGAAGACAACCTTTCTCAATGGTGATATTGGGGAAGAATTTTATATCAAGAATGGTATATAGGCTGGAGAAAGACTTACATGGGATAAACCATGCACCTCAAGAATGGTATGATAAAATTCATGGATACTTGATGAGTTTGGGCTTCAAAAAGAGTGTTGTTGATCCCAAACTATACTATCACATTGTTCGTGACAAGTTCTTTATTTTGGTCCTTTATGTTGATGAGTTATTCCTCACGAGTTTAGAAATCATTATTGTTGAATGCAAGAATGCATTGGATTCTGAATTCGAGATGAAGTACCTTGGTATGATGCACTAATTCTTGGGACTGGCAGTGTGGTAGAGGACTGATCATGTTTTCCTTAGTCAGGGAAACTACAATGTGGATATGTTAAATAACTTTGGAATGACATACTACAAGCCCATTCCTACATCAAAGGTGATGAATATGAAGAAACCGAACGAGACTTCTTCCGATTTGGGTGATATTGATCTACATATTTATAGACATATGATTGCATCATTGATGCATCCTATTAACATCAAACCTAATATATGCTATGCAATGAGTGTTCTTAGTCAGTTTATGAGTCAAGCAAGAAAAACACACTGGATAGAAACAACGCATGTGTTGAGATATTTACAAGGAACAATTAGTTATGGACTGAGACATGCCTCTAGTTTAGACATGAGAATGCATGGATATGGCAATGCAGATTGGGCAAAGAGTGCAATGGACCAGCAAAGCAACTACGATTGTTGTTTTACTTTGGGATCTGCCATGATTTCTTGGTGCAACAAGAAATAGACTTTTGTGGCTTTGAGTACCATAGAAGCAGAGTACATTTCATTATGTGTGGAAGTCCATCAAGGAGTATCGCTTTTCAAGATCCTTGCAGACTTATTTGGACATGAGATGGACTCCACCATTATCCATTGCAATAACCAGAGTTTTGTAAATCTCTCAGAGAATCCCGTGTTTCATGATAAATCAAAAGAAATCAAGATCAAATCCCATTACATTAAAGAGAAATTTTCAAATGTCTTCACTAAAATGCTTGCCAGGACAAAGTTCGAGTACTTCCACGAGAGACTTTTCCTAGTGGAGAATGCCTCCCTAGCTGAGAGGGAGTTTTGATGAATGCATCGTCATGAGATATTCTCTAGGTCATTCTCCCATATACTCAGTTGATACGATGTGTGAGACAACCCATGTGATGGGTGTGTCATACTCCTCTCAGCTAAGTTGAGATGATGTGTGTGGACTTTTGTATTGCTCCTTTGGATTGAGTTGAGATGACTTGAGATGGTCTCCTCTTGGACTCATATGGACTTAGTTGAATCGACTTGAGATCAATCTCGAGATGGTACTCAAATGGAATTAGATGGTACTCCTATGGACTTAGTTGAGTTGATATGTTGAGAGTGACGTCCATGTTTCTTAGCATAGGTGGATGTGTCCCTAGTGGATGAGTACAAGGGATGTGAGAGATCCTTGTAATATTTTCTAAGGTTAAATATTATTGTGCGACCCTAGTTTTGTATTGTGAAGGGTACAAGCCGAATCCACTATGTAAAAGATGATTATTATTGTGTAAAGAATAATTATTTTTCTGATTTGTACAAGTCTGCCCTATTGTACCAATAGATGCATCCATTTGATGTGCTAGTTCATGTATAAATTAGAGTTGATCCCCATTGTGGATCAGTCAGTCTTCATTGTCTCATTCTCTCAATGCCTAATTTAGGCCCAATAGGTAAAAAATACTCTCTTTAGGGATCAATTCCAACATTAGTTCATCCCCTCTATGTGGATATTTGAGAATTAAATGAGAGATCCTCACAATTCTAATTTTAATGACACATCATAATAATCTTTGCACACAAAATATGTCATACTTATGTGTTACTTCTCATGTTGTAAATAAATATGCCAGTGTTGGTCGTGTTTTGAAGAATTTATTTAAGCGTTATTGCATTGAATTCATGAATTTTTGTTTGAGAAACAAATAAATTTATCTATGGATGGGCCACTTCCAATATGCTCTTGGAATAGAGTTTTAGTTCTCTTTTCTCTTTTTAACTTTGATCTCGTTTTGATTTCTTGTGCACTTTTATTGGTTTCCTTTTTGTTTATGAAATTTTGTGGTTTGGTTTTGTTTAATGGGTAATCCTATCCTTGGATTAGGGTTCACCACATTAGGTAAGATTAAGAATATTATATATTTTTTTTTGAAATTAATAAATTTATAATGAGCATTAATGCATTTCTAACTATAGAGTTAAGACTATAGTTCTATCAATAAATTTATAGTATTATGACTATAGGAGCAATTGGAATGTTTGAGCCATGTATTTCTAAGAAAATTGAAAAAAAAATATTTTAAAAAATTTAGGTTCTTTCCATTACCATAGCACCTTATGGGTTTTTTTGGATATAATAATTAGTTAAAGTTATGATAGTTTGTGATATGATAAAACTGTGTTTTGGATATTTTGTGTTCTTTTCAATTCTTATTGATAATATTGAAAATCACTTGAAATTATTTTTTAAAGATTTTAAATTTTTCATATTTTTTAAATATTCTATTTAACTAATTTAATTTTTGAAATACTTAAAACATTTAAAATTTTAAAATTTTATTATTTAAAAAAAAAAATTATTTAATTATTTAGGATAAAGATACAACTATTAAAAAGATTAAAATCCTAATAAAAATTGAATGAAAACATCATACTAAAAATAAATCTTATCGCTGTTGGAGTGAAAAAAAATCTCTAAGAAAAGCTTATTACTGTTTCAGCGACATGAAAATCTTATTACTGTTTGAGCTACATAAAAAAAGCTCTAGGAAAAGCTTATTACCGTTTGAACCACAACAAAAGTTCTAGAACTTTTGTTCTAGGAAAAGAACGACACCAAAAGCTTTAGGAAAAAATTATTACCATTCGAACGACAACAAAAGCTAGGAAAACCTTATTACCGTTTGAGCTAAAGGATAGTGCAAAAAGCTCTATTACCCTATGATAAATGTATTACGTTTTAACATTTTTCTAAGGCATGACGTATTGTAAGGGCTGAGGTATAGAATGTTTGAGTTTTTTTAAGAATTTGTTTGAGCAGTTGTTATTGGAGGATTTATTTGTTGATGCGTTTTTTTCATCTATGTTTGAGTTCTCGAAGGGTTTATTAGTAGGTGATATTTTTATTCAGTTTTATTATGTCTTTTTATGAGAATAAGAACATAGTAAAATGTAGCTAGATCATATTCACTTCACTGTAATGTTCATCTATTAACAACAGAGTAAAACAACGGATTCTTCAGACAAGTATTGATCTGTGGCATCGGTACACTATAAGCTCGCTATTAATCATAGACAAAGAACCAAAATTTGCTATTTCCCGTGTCTAGGAGCAACAAATAAGAACATAAGAAGATAGTTTGGTTATAAGCCTTTGTGCGCGAGCTAGAATGGCTTATGGATCGTATGTATCCTTCAGATCGATTAATCTTTACCAGTTGTTACGAGAATGGCTTTTCCAGTCTGATTCTGTCGTGTAATGAGGAAGATATTGTTTAGCACGCTCTCCGGCTTTGATACATATGCTTTGTATCCTATTATTTTGATTATGAAATACTCTATATTCTCGGTACGTGCATTCGAACGAAATGCAGAGCCCAGGAGGCGTAGCAGGTAGAAATTCTTCTCTTCAGGGAACATTTCGATAATTCAATGGTAGAAAATATTCTATTAATCTCTGCACACGAAATACCTCATATTAATGTGTTATTGTTCATGGGGTAAATAAGTATGAGACGGCTGCTTGTCTTTAAGCACTAGTGCATAGAATTCATGAATTTTAGTTTCGGGAACGAACAAATTTAGCCATGGATGGACCACTTTCCAGAGTTCTTTGGAACGGACTTTCCGCTCCGCACGGTCAAGAAAGTCCAGATACGAGACATCCAATTTGGTTTGTTTTCATATGAAGTGTTATCTTTTTTCTTTTTAACTTTGTTTTGGTTTTATTGTTTAGGTTGTTTTATAACCAGCATAATTGCACTTTTAACCAGTAAAACGGTGTTGATATGTTTTGCAACAAGGATTTCGAGATGATGCACAGGTGCTACGTTCTCCAAAAGCTTGGAATGTTTGAACCCTGCATTTACTGGGATTTCGAGATGATGCACAGGTGCTACGTTCCCCAAAAGCTTGGAATGTTTGAACTCTGCATTTACTTTCGAATTAAAAAAAATGATTTTGCCAGATTCAGGTAATTTCCATTGCAGTAACAGTCTATCATGGTTTTACAGAAACAAAAATTAGTTAAAGCGGTGATGTCTTATATTTGAGATGGTTTAGATATGATGAGAGTATATTTGGGGTATTTTCGGTGGTTATAAATTCTTAATTCTTTTATCATGGTTTTCCTAAACCATTAATTATTTAAAGCAGTGATGTCTGATA
The DNA here is from genome assembly GCA_000966675.3 of Picea glauca. Taxonomy (NCBI): domain Eukaryota; kingdom Viridiplantae; phylum Streptophyta; class Pinopsida; order Pinales; family Pinaceae; genus Picea; species Picea glauca. Next base: position 283,735 of record JZKD02S0500964.1, on the reverse strand, counting down.
TTTGATATAGTTGAGAAATGATGAGATTATATTTGGGCCTATTTTGGGTTTTCTTAAATTCTTTAATAGGATTGAAGTTAGTGGAATTTATTAGTGTATTGGTTATAAATTTTTCATGTTGTGTGAAAATTTCATTAAACTAAATTAATTTTTGATTGAGGGGGAAGGTGAGTTCAAGAAAGAGAGAGAGGGATGGAGGGACAAATATAAGAGAGAGAGAAATATGGGAAGTGAGAGGGTGAGGGAGAGGCGGGTAATAGAGAGAACAAGGTAAGAGGTAGAGTTGGAGACAAAAGAAGATAATGTGGTGAGAGAGACGGATAGTGGGGAAGAGGGGTGGAGTGAGAAATTGTGTGAGAGAGGGGGGGAGAGAGGGAGGGATGGTGAGATAAATCAAGAGAGAGAGGGATTGATGGAATAGAGATAGATAGGGGGGAGAGAGGGTGCGAGTGTGGGGTAGAGAGGTACAGTGAGGGAGAGGGATGGAGAGAGATAGAGAGAGATAGAGAGAGAGAAAGAGAGATTTGGGGAGAAGAACAAGGAGATATATAGATATAGGTAAAGAGGTAGAGAGAGAGAGGTAAAACGGGGGGAATGGGCAGGGAAAGATAAATAGAGTGGAAAAGAGAGATAGGTGGAGAGCACATCATGTGGGAGATATAAAGAGAGAGTGATAGCGATAGAGAGAGAGTGAGTGATACAGTGAAGGGGTATATAGAGAGGGAAAGAATGATAGAGTGTGTTTCAGAGAGAGAAGGAGAGAAAGAGGAAGAGAGAGAGAGAAAAAAAGAGAGAGACAGAAAGGTGAGAGAGAGAGAGAGAGATTTGGGGAGACAGAGAGAGATAGAGGTAAAGAGTGAGAGAGATAGAGAGAGGTAAAAAGGTGGAAGAGAGAGAAAGTTAAGTTGATAGATAGAGAGAGATAAAGAGAGAGAGATAATTGGGTAGATAGGTAAACTAACAAAGAGAGAGAGGAATAGGGAGAAAGATGAGGGGTAAGGGACGGGGAGGGAGGGTGAGATATAACGAGACAAAGATAGAGGGTTGTTGATAAAGGGACAAATGGAGGGAGAGGATGTGGTAAAGTGGAAAAAAGTTAGAATGAGGGACGGAAGGAGAGAGAGTAGGAGGGACAAAGTGAGAGGATTAAGGGGGGAAGATATAGAGAGAGGGATAGAGGTAAAGGGACAAAGTGGGAGAGAGATAGTTTTGAGAGAGACAGAGGTAGGGATGGAGAGAGAGAGGGGTGGGGATAGAGGGAGAAAGATAGGAGTTGGGTGGTAGTCAGGGAGGCAAGGATGGGGTAGCTAAGAGAGAGAGGGATACAGGGAGGAGAGAGATTGATAGAGTGAGTGAGTGTGTATGAGTGGAAGATATATGGTGGAAAAGAGTTGGAGAGAGAGGGATGTAGGGTGAGAGAGAGGGATGGCGAGAGTGAGGGAGTAAGAGATAGAGAGAGAGTGTTGAAAAGATCCACAAAGTGGCGCAAAGTGGTAGTGTGAGCAAGTGAAAGTGGGAAGGAGGCGTTGAGGGAGAGAAAAAGGGTTGGTAATAGAGTTAGAGTGAGAGAGAGAGGGAGCAAGAGGGGGAGTGAGGGAGAGGGGTAGTGAGGGAGAGGAGGGAAGAGATGGAAGGGGGATGAAAGAGAAATAGATATAGAGGGAGGGAGGGATGGTGGGTGGGATGGAGAGGGGGATATATAAGGGGGACACAAGGAGGGAGAGAAAGAGAAGAAAAAGGTGGGGAGTTAGGAGGGTGGGATAGATAAAGTGGAAAAGTGAGAGGGACAAAGCAATTCATAGGGAGAGAGTGATAAGAAATGAAGCGATTAAATGATAGGGATAAATAAATAGAGTGGGTGAGTATTAGAGAGATAGTTAGAGAAGGAAATTGAGAGAGGTGAGAGATAGACACGTAGAGAGGAAGTGAGGGTAAGAGAGAGCCAGAGAGAGATTATGGGAGGGTGAGATTGGGTAGAATTTAGAGGGATTGAGGGAGGAAGGAAGAGAGACAGGGAGATGACTAATAAAGTTGGAGAGAGGGAGGGAGGGTGAGAGAGGGTGAGAGAAACATAGAGGGACAGATGTTGAGAGATGGAGGGAGGAAGAGTGATATAGATGGGGGATAGAGAGAGTGGGAGATTAGAGTATATGGGTAGTGTTGATGATTGTAGCTTCATGAGACATTCTCCATTTTGTTCTCCTCCGCATTGAGTTGAGACGACTTGTGAGACAACCCATGTGATGGGTGTGTCGTACTCCTCTGGACTAAGTTGAGATGACATGTGAGGTCTCTTTTTATTCTCCTATGGACTCACTTGATATGAATTGATATAGTCTCTTGTCGGACTTCTATGGACTTAGTTGAGTCGACTTGAGATGGCTCTTGAGATGATACTCATATGGACTTAGATGGTACTCATATGGACTTAGATAGTACTCATATGGACTTAGTCGAGTTGATATGTTGAGAGTGACGTCCTTATTTCTGAGAATAGGTGGACATGTCCCTATTATCTGAGAACTAGAGGATGTGAGAGATTCTTGTTATATTGTTCAAATTTTGTATTGTGAAGGGTACAATCCAAGTCCACTATGTAAAATACGATTATTATTATGTAAAGAATAACTATATTTCTGATTTGTACAAGTCCACCCTATTATGCAAATAGACACATCCATTTGATGTGCTTGGTCATGTGTAAATAAGAGTTGATCCCCACTGTGGATCAGTCACTCTTCATTGTCTCATTCTCTCAACGCTACTTTAGGGATGAAGTGCACAATCCTCTTATGCAGAAGTTTTCATGGTCATAGAAGCACCATCTTGTGTGCTCTATTGTTTGTGGTCTATCTAGGATATTTTCTTGACTCGATAGCAATGGATTGTTTAGTTTTTCCCTTGATTGAGAAGGGTTTTATGAGGATAACTTATTCTATTCTTGTGCATGTTTATTCCCCTTGTGATCTTGGTTACTAAAACTAGTATAGATACATTTTTTATGGTTCAAGTTCATGCTAAATTGAAAATAAAGTACATGTGCTTCCGACAATCATTAAAATTAAACATGTCATTAGAGCAGAGTTCCTAGAGATCCATTGCACAAGCCATTTCATGCTATTTGTCACCTTATTGCTACAACGACCCACTCAAATTTTCCTTGTCAAGCTAGTTTTAACACCTTCCCTTAAAATGTTGGGCTTGATTTCATCACAGATGTGTACGACCTAGTCCAATGTACCACCTACAAAACATGGTGGCATTTGAAATGCAGGCCAAACCTGACATGAAATTGAAAGGAGATGTGCATAGGCTCTCCATTGATCCATAGTGTACGATCTTCATTGATCTATAATGTTGGGTGGCATTTGAAATGAAGGCTAAACCTGGCATGAAACTGAAAATCAGAACGAGAATTGTGGATAGAGGAAGCAATATAAGACAACCTACGCCAATTTTCCACATCCTCACACTTGTCATTATCGCATTGATTTAATAATAATCAATTCTTAATCAGTTAACTTGGCAATGAGGTGGTGAGAAAGTAAATTTTCAATCTTATTTTTAATCAAAAACGTTAAATGTATGTCACGATTCAATTCTTACCATTTTCATTCTTCCTATAGTAGAGATGATATTTTATTGATCATTATACTATGCATGGTATAAGTGTGTAATCTTATGCAATCCTCACTTGTTTTTATATTTATATATCTACATTTATATTCCATTATAGGATTTTTTCTCCTATGGTTTTATGGAAACGGAAATGGAAATCACTTGGACCAACAATGTCTATTTGCATTTTAGAAACGTTACAACCTCGTTGTTTCATGTAACTTTCATGGTTGTTTCATGTAATCTTATGTGTGTTGGAATATGCAACTCTCATTTGTCTCCGTTGTAATGATAGTTTAAGTAGAGAGTTTGTTTCCTAGTTTTTGGGAGGTTGTTGGAACTACTTGGATTTGAAAGATTCTCTCCAACTAGATTCTTCCTAGATTGGTGTGATTTTCAATTGGTAGATCAAAGTATTTGTCTTTAGACAAGCTTCATGTATTTATATTTACTCTATTTATTTATTTAATAGAACACTCAAGAACAATTTTGGTTTGTTTAATTGTGTATATACTCTCTCTCCTAGTTTCCAATATGCTATGAGAACGGGACTGGGCCTTACTCCCTCACCGGAGGGATGATGTAAATTGAATCTTGCGTAGAGCTTGTAGGTGAGAGTAGTGTGTTGTTTGTGAGATGTGAACTAGTTGACGGATATGGAAGCTCGTGTATAGGAATAGATTCTTGTAGGTGAGAGTAGTCTGTTGTTTATGATCTGTAAATAATGTGGATATACCATGTACATTATGAGAGAGAAAGAGACCATATATATTTTTAAGATATGTTTCAGATATGAGAGACATCATTGATATTGAGCCTTCTTGTCATGGAGAAACAATAAGTCATGAGGTTTTGAAAGATGCCATTACCGAAGAGTATCAGTCCATCATGAAAAAGTATATGTGGGATATTGTTTTGAGACCGAAAGGGAAGTCTATATTGAATTCCAAGTGCCTATATAAGATCAAACATGTAGTTGATGGAAGTATCAAGAAAATACAAAGCAATATTTGTGGCTAGAGGATTCTCTCAAGTAGAGGGAATACATTATGAGGACAAATTTTCTCCTCTTGACCGATACACTTCAATCTGTATGACTATTTATCTTTCCATATCCATGGGTTGGAGACTACATCAGATGGATGTGAAGACAACCTTTCTCAATGGTGATATTGAGGAAGAACTTTACATTGAGAAGTCAAATGGATTTGTGATACATGAGAAGGCATCTCATGTATACAGGCTAGAGAAAGCCTATAATGGACTAAAACATGCACCTCGAGCATGGTATGATAAAATTCATGGACACTTGATGAGTTTGGGCTTCAAAAAGAGTGTTGTTGATCCCAAACTATACTATCACATTATTAGTGATGATTTCTTTATTTTCTTTCTTTATGTTGATGAATTATTCCTCACGAGGTCAGAAAGCATTATTGTTGAATGCAAGAATGCATTGGATTCTGAATTTGAGATGAAGTACCTTGGTATGATGCACTAATTCTTGGGACTGGCAGTGTGGTAGAGGACTCATGATATTTTCTTGAGTCAGGGGAAATACATACACAGTGGAGATGTTAAATAAGTTTGGAGTGACATACTACAAGGCCATTCCTACACCAATGGTGATGAATATGAAGAAACCGAATGAGACTTCTTTCGATTTGGGTGATATTGATCCACATATTTACAGACATATGATTGCATCATTGATGCATCTTGTTAACATCAGACCTGATATATGCAATGCAATGAGTTTGCTTAGTCAGTTTATGAGTCAACCAAGAAAAACACATTGGACAGCAGCGAAGCATGTCTTGAGATATTTACAAGGCACAATTAGTTATGGACTGAGATATGCCTCTAGTTTAGACATGAGAATGCATGAATATGGCGATGCAGATTGGGCAGAGAGTGGAGTGGACCAGCAGAGCAACTACGATTGTTGTTTTCCTTTGGGATCTGCCATGGTTTCTTGGTGCATAAGGAAATAAACTTTTATGGATTTCAGTACCATATAAGCAAAGTACATTTCATTATGTGTGGAAGTCCATGAAGGAGTATCTCTTTTCAAGATCCGTGCAGACTTATTTGGACATGACATGGAATCCACCATTATCCATTCCGATAACTAGAGTTTTGTGAAGCTCTCAGAGAATCCTGTGTTTCACGACAAATAAAAAAAAATCAAGATCAAATACCATTACATTAGAGAGAAAGTTTCAAATGTCTTCACCAAATTGCTTTCTAGGACAAAGTTCGAGTACTTACATGAGAGACTTTTCCTAGTGGAGAAAGCCTCCCTAGCTGAGAGGGAGTTTTGATGATTGCATCTTCATGAGATATTCTCTAGGTCATTCTCCCATATACTGAGTTGATACAATGTGTGAGAGAGACCATGTGATGGGTGTGTCATACTCCTCTCAACTCAGTTGAGATGATGTCTGTGGACTTTTGTTTTGCTCCTCTGGATTGAGTTGAGATGACTTGAGATGGTCTCCTCTTGGACTCATATGGACTTAGTCGAGTCAACTGGAGATCGCTCTCGAGATGGTACTAGTATGGAATTAGTTCATGTCAACTTGAGATCGCCAATAGACACATCCATTTGATGTGTTAGTTCATGTATATAATAGAGTTGATCCCCATTGTGGATGAGTCACTCTTCATTGTCTCATTCTCTCAACGCCTACTTTAGGCCCAACAGGTAAAAAATACTATCTTCAGGGATCAATTTAGACATTAGTTCATCCCCTCTATATGGATATTTGAGAATTAAATGAGATATCCTCACAATTCTAAGTTTAATCACATATGATAATAATATTTGCACACAAAATATGTCATACTTATGTGCTACTTCTCATGTTGTAAATAAATATGCCAGTGTTGGTCGTGTTTTGAAGAATTTATTTAAGCGCTATTGCATTGAATTGATGAATTTTGGTTAGAGAAACAAATAAATTTAGCTATGGTTGGGCCACTTCCAATATGCTATAGAATTTATTTAAGCGCTATTGCATTGAATTGATGGATTTTGGTTAGAGAAACAAATAAATTTAGCTATGGTTGGGCCACTTCCAATATGCTATTGGAATAGAGTTTCAGATCCTCAGATGTGTGAACACCATCAAGAAAGTCAAGATACTAGATATCCAATAGGGTTTGGTTTGCTATACATTGTTCTCTTTTCACTTTTTAACTTTGATCTTGGTCTGATTTCTTGTGCACTTTCATCGGTTGTCTTTTTGTTTACGCAATTTTATGGTTTGGTTTTTTTTAATGAGTAATGCTATCCTTCGATTAGGGTTCACCACATTAGGTAACATTAGGAATATTATATTTTTTTTATTTGAAATTAATAATTTTATAATAAGCATTAATGTGGTTCTAACTATAGAGTTAAGACTATAGTTCTATCAATAAATTTATAGTGTTATGAAGACAAGAACAATTGGAATGTTTGAGCCATGTATTTATAAGCAAATTGAAAAAAAACTATTTAGGAAAATTTAGGTTATTTAGATTACCAAAACACCTTATGGATTTTTTTGGATATAATAATTAATTAAAATTGTGATAGTTTTGATAAGAATGTGTTTTGGGTATTTTCTGTTGTTTTAAATTCTTATTGATAGGATTGAAAATTACTTGAAATTGTCTTTTAATGATTTAAAAATTTTCATATTTTTTAAATATTCTATTTAATTAATTTAATTTTTTATATACTTGAAACTATTAAATAGATATTTAAAATTTTAAAATTTTATTATTTAAAAAAATATAAGAATTATTTAATAGATATTT
>JZKD02S0500964.1:218202-235419 GCA_000966675.3 Picea glauca | reverse complement strand
TTATATCATTTGGCAAATTTAAAATATTTTAATTTCAATCAAACTATAAATTGTTATTTTCTTCATATAATATTATTAGATATTTTGTGTAAGATATAAAATATTGTCTTTTTTTATACAATATATTGTTATTAGATTTAACAACTTTTCTAAAAAAAATGAAATAATACAATTATTTAATATTGTTAATTTTTTGTAACGACCCTAGTTAGATAAATGTTTAAAGATTGTAAAGTAAAGCTAATTAGGGGATTAATTGTGGTAACAAGTTATTAATTAAACAAAGATGATATAATGATATTAATTAAGTAAATTATTAGTTAATTAAAGGTTATAATAGTGATTAATTAATTATATATTTTACTACAAATCACATTTAATGACCTGAGAAATAAATTTAAGAGATCAATGAAATATGTTATAAAATGGTTATGTACCCAACAAGGGATAACCTGTTCATCTCGAGAAGATAAACATTAAAGGAAAGATAAGGTACATGCACGGTGGTGGTTGAGGAAGTAACTGCATGAGTTGGTCAAGGGGAATAAGGGGGGAAGGAAGGTTTACGTGAGGGGAATTTGAACAAAGGATGAGGGGGATGGATTATGAGGACTATGAGATTTTCTATGAGCACAGAGTTTCTGGCTGTGGTTTTTGATCAGTTGAGGCACCGATTTGCTGGAGGTTTTGGGCACGGGGGCCAGGATATCCACAGATATCCTAGAGCTAGGTAGTTTTCCTAGTTGGCAGGGAGGATAGTAGGTTTGGGCAGTTATTCTTTGTTTGTGGCTGGGTTGGTCTGTGCATCAGGTAGCAGCAAGGCAACAGAAGTTAGCATCAGAACCAGATAAATTTTTAATTTATGTATTTGTTTCATTCTGCCATGCAATCATTATTCATTGATAAATCGAAGTTACTGAAGTTTTTGTTATGAAAATAAATATTATGTTATGAAGTTATTGTCTTAGTTTATGAAATAAATTTCTTATGAAAGTATGTGATGTTTAGAAATATATGGTTGTCACATATGGTATCAGAGTGTCTTAGTTCGAAATCTGGGCGTAAGGGCCAAAACCCCAAGTGTTAACTCGAGCCATGCTTAAACTACAAACAAAGCACTTTCAGTTTGACCCAATATGACTGCTACAGTATCCAAAAATATACAGGTAGCACCCCTACATTACCCAAGAAAATAATCTCATATATCACAAGCAACAGCTTTAGGCAATACCCTTTAACTGGATCATGAATGGATAATACAATTTTAGTCTGAATATTTAAAGGAACGCCCTTTAAAATAAGTGGCAACAAACCAGATAGTTTGAAGGATCACTTCCCATGAAATGGCTACCATTAAAGCAGCCTAATAAAGCTATTAAGCACGAAAAAGAGAAGTGGTAACTTAATTTTATTTGAGCAATATTTGTTAATGAAGTTTTAGGTAAAATAGACACCTGAAATCGATGAAAATGTCGAGGGAAACTTCTATCTAAGGCTTGAAGTTGGTAAGATTCAATAACTACATGAACTACACTAAATAAAATGCAAGAGGATATTTGCAAGACCTGGGAAAGGCCTACTTTATCTCGAACTTACCTAAAAGAGTAACTACGAATGCGCAGCGGGAAAAAGGAAGTTTTTGAAGACTTGTATTGCGGAGGAAGTGTTTAAATTAATTGCATGTGTTAGCCTCGACAAATTTTAAATAATGGAAAATTTCAAGAACAATAGACCCATACAAATTTTAACCATGCTGATGAGAGAAATATTTACACCACATAATGCTCATGCAATTGTCATTATCCCAAAAAGAGAGTTGTCTATTACGCAGGAGAACGAAGTTCAGCCGTCAGATCTCAGACGGATACCCAACAACCGTCGGATCTACAAGGAGTTGTGAGGGAGTTAAGTCCTCAAGGGATATAGGAGGAGAAATCCCGACAAGATGTTTGAAGGCATCGGGATATCGGCGTTCGTGAAATCGGGATTCACAAGGTCAAGGAAGTCGAGACATTTTAAGTCTCGAAATAGCGAGATCATATCTAGACCGTCCATCAGGGTGAGACACATGGCGTAGATCTGAAGAGAGTCAAAAAATCGAGAGTTCTCTGAGGAAGAGGTCGGGAAATCCATGGTGAAAACCCCGATACAATCAGAGTCGTCCATCTAATTGGGATAGGTGGCAACCATTGGAGAGTCATCGACATTTGAGCCATCGGGACTCACACAGAAAAGTACTTTTGGGTTGGCGTTTTGCAAAGTCCGAGGCTTAACCTAGACCATCCATCCATTTAGGACGCGTGTCGGAGATCCGAAGAATGTCGGGGATCGACATATCGGGGATTTCATGGACACGAAATCTCTGCATTTCGAAATTGCGAAGACGGAAACCCTGATGAGTGGGGCCAGCTGTCAGCCAACCGAAGAGTTGGGATTCATGGCATTGAGAATCCCGTGGACATAGGCACATTGGTATCGAAAACCCCAAAACAGTGAGAGCCGATCAGGACCGTCCGTTCTAAGGACGCGTGGCATTGATTGGAGCCATCGGGAAAGGTCCCGACAGGAGTTCGTCCATTGGGTCATCGCGAATCGGGAAATCACGGATCTCATGGATGAATGGACCTTGCAGTTCAAAACCACGAAACCAGATTTTCTGAAAAGTAGAAAACTCCGTAGTGGAAGCCAACTGTCATCGTGGATCAGGATATCGAGAGTCCCGAGAACATAGCAACAAGAGTTGTGAAATCGCGAAACGCGATTTATCGATGAGCCAAGGGACAATGGGGACCACGAAAGGGTCAACAGTGGACAGGTGGTAGATTGCATCACGGATCGGGATATCATGAGTTTCGTGAACACGGTGTCCATGCACTACAAAATCGCGAACCCCGAAAGCCTGACGTAAGTAACTTAACTCTTAACCCTTCATTAAAAGAATTAATTAATGAATGTTTAATTAAGACTTAATCACATCGCGAACTCAGAGATCAGGGTTTTGTGATTCAAGTTACATCGATCCTTTGTTACAGGAAACCCCGAATATCGATTTCATTAATCTTTAAACTCACAAAAAGTTAATGTTGAAACCCGCTTAAATAAAATTTTAAGGGGGCACTGAAAATTTATATTTTAAACCACTCGCTGACCAAAGGTAAACGCAAAAAGGCATCGCAAATTTTGAATTGATGAAATTCTTGCTCGAGGAGGACCGAAACCCTGATGGGAATCCATAAGGCAATGGTCACATAGGAACCAGTCACATGGACCTCGACATAGCCGAAAAGGGGCGAATGCACAAGGAAGAGGCGTATCGAGATATCGGGATATCGAGAATCCTGTAGACATGGGGTTCATGCAATTCGATAGTGCGATATCCGAAACCTCGATAAGGGACAAGGCTATGGCCTTGTGATATAATGGTCATATGGACCAAGAACTTAGCCCGAAGGGCTAACGCACAAGTAACGCATCGGTAGATTGGTAATCGGTACACTGCAAGGGCAGAGGTTCGTGACAGCGGAAGTCGCGAAACCCAGAATCCCGACAGAGAGTATGACGATGGTCACATGGTAAAGGGTCATATGGGCCCAGAACATAGCCAGGAGGGGCTAAATTCTAAAGGAAGTGCATCGGCATATCGGGGATCACGGATCCCATGGACAGGGGTATCAGGGTGTTGAAAACCCCGAAATCCCGATAAGGGATAGGACTGCGGTCACAAGGAGAGGTCGTGTGGACCGCAGGCATAGCTTGGAGGGCTAATGCGCTAGGAGCATATCGGGGATCGAAGAATCGCGAGTCCTAAGAAATTGTGACGTTCTACATTTGGAACCCCGAAACACTGATGTAGGATAGGGCTGGGGTCACATGGAATGACGGTCATATGAGAGGGATGTCTAGCCTGGAGGGCTAGCACATAAAGTGTCGTATCGGTCAATCAAAAATTGGGAGTTTGAGGGAACAGAAATTCTCGACATCGGGGATTGCAAAATCCCGAAGCCCGATAAACAAGATTCCTAGGGCGAAATTTGGGCGCGGTCCCAGGGAGAGGCCATGAATAAATGGGAAAGACGTGAGGGTCGAATATTGACCAGTGATTTCCAGGGGGGATCCAAAGAGCTGCTTCAACTCGGTTTATGAAATTGAATGATCCTATATACACATATAACAACAGGTTTACACAGATGATTGAATATTGTTTTTAAATACAAAAGAAATAAACCGAAGACAAAACATCAAAATCCGTACAGATTTGGAATTACAAGCAAATCATTTTATTTTGCACTGCAAAAAAAAAAATTATATAGGAAATTACCATTCATTACCACAATATAAGGAAGGGTTATGTAATTTCTTTATTCGATCAACCCCGCATTCTTCACGGAGGTACTGAGACTGTGCACAAGCTGTCAGACTGAACTGTACCTCTTACCATATCTCAGGGATAACTCCGCAAGTGTACATACAGGGGATTGGTTACCGACATTTCAAAGAGACCGGACTCTAGGTCCTGGATCTTGTCAGGGACCATATCAATATACTTCGTTTCTGCAAATGATCGGGCAAGATGCTCAGAACAATGGCAAGGATATGAGCCATGGCAGGGGAGATTTTGGAAATCTCTGTAGAGAGCAGAGGCAGATCTTTGGTGGACAAAGACTGATGCAAGGAAAGTCCTAGCAGATGATAAAGTGGAGGCAGAGGAAGGACGCGTAGGGATTCGAAGAGCTGACAGGTGTAGAATTTGGGGGTTAGATTCGAGGGAGCTTGAGGAAGCCAGACGAGCATGTGGAACCCATGCATGCCTGAATCCTTATCTGTACGTTTAATTATTTTTATATATATTTTAAAGTGTTAAAAATAATTTAAAATAAATTAAATAATTTAGTATAAATAATTTATATATAAATAAGTTCAAGTTAGTTTAAATTAAAATAAAATTAATTTGCGTTAAATTCGTATAATAATAATTTTTAAATTAATTATTTTATTAAGTGTAAGGAAATATCTACCAGCATACTATGAGGAACAACAGATAGGGGCATTTCATGCCTTAGTGCAAGGAAAAAGAACTTTAGAAGAATATGAGATCAGGTTTACAGAACTGGTCAAGTATGTTTCGTATATGGACAATGACCAACGAAAGGCAAAGTGCTTCGTTTATGGATTGAACCCAAAGATAAGAGCTATGGTGCGTATGTGGAAACCGTCTTTAGTAGCGGAGGTGGTAGAAAATGCACGTTACGAGGAAGAACACATGAACTTAACAGGGGGTACAAGATCGACATTTCCGCATCGCCCTAGATTCGTAGGAAAGACCCCGAGGACATTTCCTAGGGGAGGGGGCTCAAGGCCACAACCTTATGGTAACAGGATCATGCCAAGGACTGTAGCTACAGTAATTTCAATGGTAGCTAGTGCAACATCTCATTCATCACCAACGGTGCAGACAGGTCCACGACCATCTCGAGGAACAACTAGTAGGGGCAGGGGTTCCAGGGGAAGGAACTCATTTCTGAATCAGTCACATAACAGTGCACCGGTTCAATCTCGTATTATGTGTTGGAGATGCAAAGGACCCCATTACCAACGGGACTGTCCAGAGTTACAATCAATGTTTGTGCATAGAGAAGGAAAGGCACCAATGGGGAGGTCAAATAGAAACCACTAGATTTACGCAGTGTTTAATAACCGCCAGGCCGAACATCAGTCCACGGTAGTAGAGTCATCAGGTACGCTAAATCATTTCAATGTTAATATTTTGTTTGATTCTGGTGTGACAGATAGTTTCATTTCACCATCTGCATTAGAAAGGAGTGGGCTAGAAGCCTACGAGCATGATGACTTTAAACAAGTCAAGATGGCTTCAGGGGAAAAACAAGATGTAGGACCTAGTGTCGATAACTGTATAGAAGACCTAGGAGTGTGCACTACCAGGTTGAAGGTATACGTCACTGCTCTTGGGGCGTATGTCCTAATCATTGGAATGGATTGGTTAGCAGCTCATCGAGCTTTGGTAGATTGTTTTTCAAAGAGGGTGCTTTGTGTCGATGATGAAGGGAGACCAGTAGAGATCCAGGGTGTACAAAGAAAAGTGTCATTACGTTTTATATCAACTATTAAGGTCAAGCGATGCTTGAGACAAGGGTGTCAAATTTATATAGTGGAAGCAGTGAATGAAAGGAATGGACCCTCATTAGACCAGTACCTGGTATTGTCAGAATTTCAAGATGTTTTCCCGAACGAGTTACCAGGGTTGCCTCCTGAGAGGGAGCTTGATTTTACCATTGAGCTAAAACCTGGAGCAGAACCAATATCTAAGACTCTGTATCGGATGACGGCGCCGAAACTTCGTGAATTGCAAATGCAGTTGAAAGAGTTAATGGACTTAGGGCTAATAAGGCCCAGTGTCTCACCTTGGGGCGCACCGGTAATTTTTGTAAAGAATACGGATGGATCCTTACGACTGTGTATAGACTACAGGGACTTGAATCATGCTACAGTGAAAAATAGGTACCCAATTCCATGAATAGATGGCCTCTTCGATCAGATGAAAGGAGCAGTGGTATTCTCAAAGATCGATTTGCGATCAGGGTATCATCAGTTAGGCATTAAGGAAGGTGATATCCCAAAAATTGCCTTTCGGATTCGGTTTGGACATTACGAGTTTGTTGTAGTACCTTTCGGATTGACCAATATGCCAGCAGTATTCATGAGCCTCATGAACGATGTATTCCGGAAGTACTTAGATCGATTTGTACAAGTTTTTCTAGATGACATTCTCATCTATTCTAGGAATGAAAGAGAACACGAGGAACACTTGCAAATAGTGTTGTTTTTCCTTAGGGAGAACAAATTGTATGGGAAGTTGTCGAAGTGTTCCTTCTTCCAGAAAGAGATCCACTATTTAGGTCATATCATTTCTGGCGAAGAAATCTCGCTGGACCCAAAAAAGGTAAAGGCCATTATGGAATGGCCAGTGTCGAAAAATGCCCATGAGGTGAGAAGCTTCATGGGGCTAGCGGGTTATTACCAGAGATTTGTGGAACGATTCTAAAAAATAGCGAAACCCATCACCACTTTGCAACGCAAGGGGGTCAGATATGAGTGGAAAGAAGAATGTGATAGTGCATTCATTGAGCTTAAGAGGTTACTAACTAGTGTGCCAATTCTACAAGTGCCAGATATGGAAAAGGACTTCGCAGTCTGCACGGATGCCTCGAAACAAGGGTTGGGGGCCGTGCTAATGCAAGATGGAGGAGTGATAGCTTATGCATCAAGGAAGTTGAAGAAACATGATGAGCTATATGCGAATCATGATTTAGAGTTAGCAGCTGTAATGCTAGCTCTGAAACTTTGGAGGCACTACCTTGTGGGGCGAAATTTTGAGCTCAAAATGGACCATCAAAGTTTAAAACATCTCTTCACTCAAAGAGATTTGAATGCCAGGCAAAGGTGATGGAATGAGTTTATGAGTGAGTACGATTTTGGTATTTCATATATAAAGGGAAAGGAAAATGTGGTCGCAGATGCCTTGAGTAGGAGACCACATATCTTCTCCTTGGTAACCTTAAAGGTCAGTCTGAGGGAACATGTGTTGACACAACTACTAGGAGACAATTGGTATTTAAAGGTTAATTCAAACCTCCAGAGTGGGAGGAAGATAGACCCAAAGTATGAAAAATATAATCTGGAAATAGACGGATTGTTAAGATATCGAGGAAGGATGTACATCCCGGAGATTAGGGATATTCGAAGCATCATACTAAAGGAAGCCCATAGAGCACTTTATTGTGCATATTCGGGTGTGAAGAATATGTGTGCAGAGATGAAGAAACTCTTCTTTTGGGTAGGCATGAAGCGCGATGTATTCCATTTCGTTGCCATATGCCTAGAGTGTCAACAGGTGAAAGCCGACCACCATCACCCGGCAGACCTTCTACAAACACATGATGTCCCTATGTCCATGTGGGAAATCATCTCTATGGATTTTATTGTAGGGTTACCACTCACATCTCATAGACACAATGCCATTCTTGCGATAGTGGATAAATTAACCAAGAGTGCTCATTTCATTCCAGTTAGAGACACTTACAATGTTACTGATGTATCACGAGTGTTCATAGGCAAGGTTATCTGTTTGCACAGGATACTAAAGAAGATTATTTCAGATAGGGACTCCAGATTCACTTCTAGATTTTGGACAAGTTTACAGTCAGCATTGGGGACTCAGTTGAATTTAAGCACATCTTATCATCCTGAAATAGATGGAAAAACTGAGAGAGTAAATCAAGTTATGGAAGACATGCTTAGGATGTATGTAATGGATAATCAAACCCAGTGGGAGAAGTACCTACCTTTGGTAGAGTTTGCCTACAATAACAGTTATCATAGTTCCATCGGAATTCCACCCTACGAAGCTTTGTATGGGAGGCCATTTAAAACACCATTGAGTTGGAATAGACTAGAAGACCGAGTAACAGTTGGGCCTGAATTGATTCAGGAAATGGAGGAATAGGTGATTCAGATCAGGCAGAGACTAAAGGAAGCACAGGATAGACAGAAAACTTATGCGGATGCACACAGGACCGACTGAAGTTATGAAGTGTGGGACCAAGTTTTCATTCGTGTCATGCCTAATAAGAGTACCATACAGTTTAGGAAGGGGACAAAGTTGTCACCTCGATTTATAGGGCCATTTAGGGTCCAAGAGGAAATTGGACTCGTTGCCTATCGTCTCATACTGCCACCCCACTTGCATAAAACCCATAATGTATTTCATGTATATGTTTTACGTCATTATGTTGTTGATGAATCACATAAACTAAATTTGAAATAATTGAAGGTATCAGACGTGGGAACCCTCACGGTAGAACCGTTACACATATTGAACTGTAGATTCTGACAGCTGAGAAAATGTCTGGTAGATCAAGTTAAGGTTCAGTGGGACAAGTATAGTCCAGGATCTGCTACTTGGGAAGACGCTGAGGCACTACAGCGAGACTATCCCTCACTATTGTGACCACCTCGAGAACATGTTTCTTGAAGGTGGGGTGTATGTAACACCACATTTTGACTTAGACAACCAAGATTACCTAAGGCCTATACACTTTATTTCCTAGTCACAGTGAAACTATTAAATGATACACTTAAACTTTAAAATTTATGAACTTCTATGAATGTTTAAATGTTATCGATGATGATCCATGTAATGCAATCTATTATGTGAATGTGAATTTTACGAATGCTTAAATGTTGTTGATGATGATGTATAATATGTGACATACTATGAGAAAGTGAAAGTAATGAATGTTTAAATACTATTAGAATGATGTTGGATACAATGCAGTCTATTTTGGGCAAATGATAATCTTGTGAATGGGTGACGAGTTTGAATTATGGGATATTATGAAATCTAATTCTAATTGGAAAACTTTGATGTTAATGTATCGGTATGGGGATACCAAATTGAAATGATGATAGTATGCAATTATATGATGATAATGCATAGAAATGTATGAGTTGTGTTGCAGACTAACCTACAGGTTATGGGCTATGAAATAGCCAACTGATAATGATGATGAAAGTGGATATCATAACCACTAACCGAAAAACATTATGGTATGAATAATGTATGTTCAATTTATATTGATTTGGATGTATTGCTATGATATGTTGACTAGTGCATGATTTTGGTACTAACACTGCCCAAAACTAAATAAACGATGACAAAACCTCTAGCAACACGGTGCCTCTGTATGTTCCATTGTAGGGTGTTGACCCTAGTTCTGTTAGGAGGGGTTGAGGCATTTCCCACCGTATATCCTCCATTGTAGGGTGTTGACCCTAGTTCTATTAGGAGGGGTGGAGGTGTTTCCCACCGTGTATCCTCCATCGTAGGCTGTGGACCCTATATATGATTAGGAGGGGTGGAGGCATTTCTCACCGTGTATCATTCAAAACCTGAAGTCATGGGAGAACGGTGCTAGTTCATGCTCCCCAAGACGTGTGATGATGATTGTCAGTTGTCTACTAGGGAAGCTTGGTCAAGATAGTGACACTTCCACTTATGAGTTCCATTTGGAGTTAGGTCAATATAGTTGATGCTCCAAGATAGTCTAGCAGAGGACGGATAGGAATGGAGTTGGAAGTAGGTTAGGGAGGAAGGATGAGTAGTAATAGTTGAGACTATATGGAGATCTGTCTTGTGGTGGAATTTGATGTCGTCCCTTCAAGAAAAAAAAAAAGAGAAATGTGTATATATGAATATTCATTATTACATAACTAAACCATAGTTGTTTAAAATAAAATTGTTGAACCAAATAATTGTAATTAAAGAATTTCTCAAACAATTGATTGATTGTTGTCTTTTATAAAAGACTAGTCTTGCTGACTGGATTGAATGCATACATAAATTACTAAAGGATGACAGTTTTGATTATTAGTACATGCACGAGACTTGCATGTAATAGCTACACATGCATTTTGTGTACATATACACTAGTATGTATGAGCTTTCTTGACTTACTTACTGATAATGTTAGTTACTTGTTGTGAATATGTGAACCATGCTCTTTTCCTTTGTGCCATCAGATACCTTAACTTCGGGACGAAGTTTCTTGAAGGGTGGGTGTATGTAACGATCCTAGTTAGATAAATGTTTAAAGATTATAAAGTAAATCTAATTAGGGGATTAATTGTGGTAACAAGTTATTAATAAAACAAAGATGATCTAATGATATTAATTAAGTAAATTATGAGTAAATTAAAGGTTATAATAGTGATTAATTAATTATATATTTTACTACAAATCACATTTAATGACCTGAGAAATAAATTTAAGAGATCAATGAAATATGTTATAAAATGGTTATGTACCCAACAAGGGATAACCTCTTCATCTCGAGAAGATAAACATTAAAGGAAGGATAAGGGACAAGCACGGTGGTGGTTGAGGAAGTAGCTGCATGAGTTGGTGAAGGGGAATAAGGGGGGAAGGAAGGTTTACGTGAGGGGCATTCGAACGGAGGATGAGGGGGATGGATTCTAAGGACTATGAAATTTGTTGTGAGCACAAAGTTTTTGGCTGTGGCTTTTGATCAATTGAGGCACCTAGTTTCTATAGGTTTTTGGCACGGGGGCCAGGATATCCATAGATATCCTAGAGCTAGGTAGTTTTCCTAGTTTGCAGGGAGGACAGTAGGTTTGGGAAGTTATTCTTTCTTTGTGCCTGTGTTGGTCTATGCATCAGGTAGCAGGAAGGCAACAACAAGGCAGCAAGGCAACAAAAGTTAGCATTAGAACTAGGTAAATTGTTAATTTATGTATTTGTTTCATTCTGCCATGCAATCATTATTCATTGATAAATCTAAGTTACTCAAGTTGTTGTTATGAAAATCAATATTATGTTATGAAGTTATTGTCTCAGTTTATGAAATAAATTGCTTATGAAAGTATGTGATGTTTATAAATATATGGTTGTCACATTTTTAATTTAATTTTTTATTTAATTAATATCATTTTTATTATTATTGTTTAAATTTGTTCAATTAATTACATTTAATGTGTTCGTATTTTGGGAATTATTTTAAATAATTTAATTTCAATTAATTAATATATATATATATATATATATTGTATGGTAATATTTTGACTATTATACAAAATAATGCCATTTCATATCAACACACTTACAATCATTGACAAATTCATATACATATCATCAGATCTATCACATGTCAATGAAAATAAGTCCATGAACGTTTATAAATGGCCACTCTTCATCTGTATGGTGGTGCTAGGGTGAGTGAGAAACCAATTTCATTTCATCTAGGGATGCACGGAAGGGAGTTTCATGTCGTGGGCAACTGTTTTCCAAGCGGGGCGAGAAGAGATATATTCCCGCCAGGCACAGACATGGTTTATGGAGTAAAGGATATGGCCCTTCCCAAGAGTATCCAACAAATACTGGAGATGAGGCATATGGTGGAGATATACGAGGGTGATGGAATTTCTAGCCAAGTACTTGCTATTGCAAAACCTCTCCTCGTACAAATCCAATACTTTACTCAATTTCTCCATGTTCCTTCCCACCAATGCCTCGTCTGTGGTGCCTTATACTTTCAACGGAGGATGAAATTGACAATATTCACTTGTAATAGTTGGAGCCCCATCGAGGAGGAAGGACAAATTTATAGGGAATTGAGTGGGTCGGTCATTCTCTGCCCATACCTAAATATTTTCAGCAATTATCTGAGCACTTTATTGTTTTTGCCAATGATTTACAGGCAATCGATTTGATTGTGGCTTACTGTTAATAGGTGGGTCGGATATCCAATATGAAATGTGTGGACAACTAAATGAAATGCTCATATGATAGGTGGGTCGTCGATACAATATGAAATGCGCACACAACAAAGAATTTGAATTAGTGTCTGCTAATAATAAAAATGTGGTAATCTGAAAGGTTAATGATTTAAACATGGAAATCATATGGTGATACAATAATTTCATAATATGATTAGGTAAATGTTAAAAAGTAAACAATTTAACAGATGCATTCAAAAATACAAGGAAGTTATGAAGATTAAATCATATTCATTAATTTGGGAGGACAACTAAGCGTATGCTAGTATCTTCAATTGTTATCCATCATATTAGAATTTTAGATTAAAAGGTGATTAATTGTGCCCATTGCCAATAGGTGTACGACTTTCGATGTAGATATATTTTGTATAAACATTCATAATTTACATTCTTCCTAAGTTATTTAATAATAATAATAAATTTACTTTTAGATAATGTTACCCTTTTATCATCGTTTTTAATTAAAATTTTATCAAAAACGTTAAATGTATGTCACGATTAGATTCTTACCATTTTCATTCCTCCTATAGTAGAGACGATATTTTATGGATCATTATAATATGAACGGTATAAGTGTGTAATCTTATGCAATCCTCACTTGTTTTTATATTTATATATCTACATTTATATTCCATTATAGGATTTTTTCTCCTATGGTTTTATGGAAACACAAATGGAAATCACTCGGACCAACAATGTCTATTTGCATCTTAGAAACATTACAGCCTGGTTGTTTAATGTAACTTTCATGGTTGTTTCATGTAATCTTATGTGTGTTGGAATATGCAACTCTCATTTGTCTTTGGTGTAATGATAGTCTCTGGTGTAATGATATTTTAAGTAGAGAGTTTGTTTCCTAGTTTTTGGGAGGGTGTTGGAACTACTTAGATTCGAAAGATTCTCTCCAACTAGATTCTTCCTAGATTGGTGTGATTTTCAATTGGTAGATCAAAGTAATTGTCTTTAGACAAGCTTCGTGTATTTATATGTACTCTATTTATTTATTTAATAGAAAACTCAAGAATAATTTTGGTTTGTTTAATTGTGTATATACTCTCTCTCTCAATTCCCAATATGGTATGAAAGTGGGACTCGGAACTACTCCCTCATGAGAGGGATGATGGAAATAGAATCTTGCATAGAGCTTGTAGGTGAGAGTAGTGTGTTGTTTCTTAGATGTAAACTGGTTGATGGATATGGAAGCTCGTGTATAGGAATATATTCTTGTAGGTGAGAGTAGTGTGTTGTTTGTGATTTGTAAACTGTGTGAATATACCAGGTACATTATGAGAGAGAAAGAGACCATAGATATTTTCGAGATATGTTTCAGATATGAGAGACATCATTGATACTGAGTCTTCTTTTTATGGAGAAACAACATGTCATGAGGTTTGGAAAGATGCCATGACCGAAGAGTATCAGTCCATCATGAAAAAGTATATGTTAGATATTGTTTTGAGACTGAAAGGGAAGTCTATAGTGAATTCCAAGTGTATATATAAGATCAAAATTGTAGATGATGGAAGTGTCGAGAAATACAAAGAAATATTTGTGGCTAGAGGATTCTCTCAGGTAGAGGAAATACATTATGAGGATAAATTTTCTCCTCTTGACCGATACACTTCCATATGTATGATTATTTCTCTTGCCATATCCATTGGTTGGAGACTACATCAGATGGATGTGAAGACAACCTTTGTCAATTGTGAGATTGAGGAAGAATTTTAGATCGAGAAGTCAGATGGATTTGTGATACATGAGAAGGCGTCTCATGTATACAGGCTAGAGAAAGCCTTGTATGGACTAAAACATGCACCTCGAGCATGGTATGGTAAAATTCGTGGATACTTGATGAGTTTGGGCTTCAAAAAGAGTGTTGTTGATCCCAAACTATACTATCACATTGTTGGTGATAAGTTCTTTATTTTGGTCATTTATGTTGATGAATTATTCCTCACGAGTTCAGAAAGCATTATTGTTGAATGCCAGAATGCATTGGATTTTGAATTCGAGATGAAGTACCTTGGTATGACACACTAATTCTTGGGACTGGTAGTGTGGTAGAGGACTAATGACATTTTCCATAGTCAGGATAAATACGTTGTGGATATGTTCAATAACTTTGGAATGACATACTACAAGCCCATTCCTACAACAATGGTGATGAATATGAAGAAACCGAACGATACTTCTTCCGATTTGGGTGATATTGATCCACATATTTACATACATATGATTGCATCATTAACGCATCTTGTTAACATCAGACCTGATATATGCTATGCAATGAGTGTCCTTAGTCAGTTTATGAGTCAACCAAGAAAAACACACTGGATAGCAGCGAAGCATGTGTTGAGATATTTACGAGGAACAATTATTTATGGACTGAGATATGCCTCTAGTTTAGACATGAGAATGCATGGATATGGCAATGCAGATTGGGCAGAGAGTGCAGTGGACCAGCAAAGTAACTACAGTTGTTGTTTTACTTTTGGATCTACCATGGTTTCTTGGTGCAGCAGGAAACAAACTTTTGGGGTTTTGAGTACCATAGAAGCAGAGTACATTTCATGATGTGTGGAAGTCCATAAAGGAGTATCGCTTTTCAATATCCTTACAGACTTATTTGGACATGAGATGGACTCCACCATTATCCATTGAGATAACCAGAGTTTTGTGAAGCTCTCAAAGAATCATGTGTTTCACGATAAATCGAAACAAATCAAGATCAAATATCATTACATTAGAGAGAAAGTTTCAAATGTCTTCACCAAAATGCTTTCCATGACAAAGTTCGAGTACTTCCATGAGAGACTTTTCCTAGTGGAGAATGTCTCCCTATCTAAGAGGGAGTTTTGATGAATGAGGTGTCATGAGATACTCTCCAGGTCATTCTCCGATATACTGAGTTGATACGATGTGTGTGTGATACTCCTCTCAACTAAGTTGAGATGATGTGTGTGGACTTTTATCTTTCTCCTCTGGATTGAGTTGAGATGACATGAGATGGTCTCCTCTTGGACTCAAATGGACTTAGTTGAGTCGACTTGAGATCGCTCTCGAGGTGGTGCTCATATGGAATTAGATGGTAGTCCTATTGACTTAGTTGAGTTGATATGTTGAGAGTGACGAACATGTTTCTTAGCATAGGTGGACGTGTCCCTAGTGAATGAGTACAGAGAATGTGAGAGATCCTTGTAATATTTTAGAAGATTAAATATTATTGTGCGACCCTAAATTTGTATTGTGAAGGGTACAAGCCGAATCCACTATGTAAAAGATGATTATTATTGTGTAAAGAATAATTATTTTTCTGATTTATACAAGTCGGCCCTATTGTGCCAATGGACGCATCCATTTGATGTGCTAGGTCATGTATAAATTGGAGTTTATCCCCATTGTGGATCAGTCACTCTTCATTGTGTCATTCTCTCAACGCCTACTTTAGGCCCAACAGGTAAAAAATACTCTCTTCAGGGATCAATTCTCACATTAGTTGATGCCCTCTATATGGATATTTGATAATTAAATGAGAGATCCTCACAATTCTAATTTCAATGACACATCATAATAATCTTTGCACACAAAATATGTCATACTTATGTGTTAGTTCTCATGTTTTAAATAAATATGCCAGTATTGGTTGTGTTTTGAAGAATTTATTTAAGCGTTATTGCATTGAATTCATGAATTTTGGTTCGAGAAACAAATAAATTTAGCTATGGATGGGCCACTTCCAATATGCTCTTGGAATAGAGTTTCAGTTCCGATGTGTGAACACCATCAAGAAAGTCAAGATACTAGACATCCAATAGGGTTTGGTTTGTTATACAGTGTTCCCTTTTCGCTTTTTAACTTTGATCTCGATTTGATTTCTTGTGCACTTTTATCGGTTTCCTTTTTGTTTACGAAATTTTGTGGTTTGGTTTTGTTTAATGGGTAATGCTATCCTTGGATTATGGTTCACCACATTAGGTAAGATTAAGAATATTATAATTTTTTTTTTTAAATTAATAAATTTATAATGAGCATTAATGCACTTCTAACTATAGAGTTAAGACTATAGTTCTATCAATAAATTTATAGTGTTATGATTACAGGAGCAATTGGAATGTTTGAGCCATGTATTTCTAAGCAAATTGAAAAAAATCTACTTAGAAAAATTTAGGTTATTTCGATTACCATAACACCTTATGAGTTTTTTTGGATATAATAATTAGTTAAAGTTGTGATAGTTTGCGATATGATAAGAGTGTGTTTTGGGTATTTTATGTTGTTTTAAATTCTTATTAATAGGATTGAAAATTACTTGAAATTATTTTTTAATGATTTTAAATTTTTCATATTTTTTAAATATTCTATTTAATTAATTTAATATTTGATATAGTTGAAGCCATTAAATAAATATTTAAAATTTTAAAATTTTATTTTTTGAAAAAAATTTAATTATTTAATTATTTAGGATAAAAATACAACGATTAAAAAGATTAAAAACCCAATAAAAGCTGAATGAAAACTTCATACCAAAAATAAATCTTATACTTGTTGGAGCAAAAAAAAAAACAAATAACTCTAAGAAAAGCTTATTACCGTTTGAGGGACAACTAAAGTTCTAGGAAAAGCACGACAACAAAAGCTTTAGGAAAAGATTCTTACCGTTCGAACGACAACAAAAGCTCTAGGAAAAGCTTATTACCTTTCCGGCTAAAGGATAGTCTAAAAAGCTCTATTACCCTCTGATAAATGTATTACGTTTTAACATTTTTCTAAGTAATGACGTATTGTAAGGGCTGACGTATAGAATGTTTGAGTTTTTTTAAGAATTTGTTTGAGCGGTTGTTATTGCAG